>JASANE010026732.1:0-50812 GCA_030248225.1 Trileptium ribeirensis
CCTATTATTACTTTGGCTCTCAGCGCTCAGTTCTACACGCGCAACACTTTCGCCATTCAGCGACTCAATCTCGCGCTTAGGTGCTTTTGTCAATAGACAAGTAGGAGTGGTCATCGAGCCACAGGGCTTGGTGGTCACCTCTGACCAGACCACGCATCTGCCAGTGGTATTGCAGTTATCACTTCGCGATTGGGAACGCAAGTCCGATCCTTACGTGAGTAAGTTCTGTCCGCCTTATGAAGCAAACGGAAAATGTCGCGCCGACTGCTGCCGAAAAGTCAACTGTACCGAATATCCACAGCTACATGAGACCCTAAGAGCTTTGGAAAGTGAGTTGGACGACGCCTACCATGGCGTACTGGACACCAATTATTATTCGCTGCTTGTGCATTCTTTTTGCGTCGCGAACGAGCAATTGTGTGATCTCACACATAAAAGGGAGAAACGCTTTGCCAGCTTAATCGCCGCCGCTGCCGGCGCTGTTTCAGGTTTCTTGGGATTAGGAATGGCGTTTTCAAATGGAGTACACATTAACAATGCGCGAGAAATTCATGCGCGAGACTAACGATGTCTCTTTTCGAAACACTAAAGCCATAAGGCAGCTGACCCGAGCAAACGAGGACATTTACGCCTTTCTACACCATAGTATGCAAGAGGTAGTCTCTATGATTGAGCAGGTTAGGTGTGCCGACCAGAAAGAGATCGCACACGTACACCACCAGCTGATAGATCACATCCTTCGAGCCAATATGCGCTCGTCGGTACAAGCTATAATGGAGTCCATGTTGAACGGCGAATTATCTCCTGCCGTTATCGATGTCGTCATGCTACGACGGTTATTTTCCATGGATCCACGCATTTCCAAGACTATCCTTATGCGCGAGCCTAGCCTCGCCTATCAGTTTGGTCGCGTCATGCCTGTCAGCGTAGACTTAACAGCGTTTCGATTTGGATTCATTCTGCAACTACCATTGCCAATGCGCAATGACGTCCGGCCGTATTTTCGGATCTATAACACCGGCTGGAACGCACCTGCCACGCAAACGCAGCTGAGATTACCGCTCCCTCAATACGCCGCCCGTCTGGGGCACATTCGCTTCGAATCACTCAATTTAGGAGCATGCAAGCAGAGACCAGGAATCGCTTTCTGTGAACCACACGCGCTGATAACGGATCATAGCACTAACTGCTTAGAATGGATTATTGCGGGCGAACATGTGCCTGAGACCATAAAACATACATGCAGCAACCGCTCGCTAATAGGTCCACTTACCAACGACACGTCTGTACACACAACTATACAAGGAGTATTGATTCGGACTAGTGAACCTGAGGTCATACTGACAAATCGTAGACAACTAGCTCACGTTACAATGGGTAAGTCGATAAAAGTACCGCCAAATGGAGTGTTATGGTTTCCGCACGGAAACTACACTCAGTTAGTCATAGGGTCTATTGTGCTTACTAGCATGTTGAAACCCGAGAAGATTACAATAAAATTCGGACCGAATATCACTATTGACCGGCTATCCGGTATCAAACTAAGACCTTTGACATGGGACTCACTTGACAATGCCAAAGCTATAAATTTACGGGTTGCACAGATAGCTAAAGATCAAGTGCGTAGGGTGGTTAATCTCCCCGCTGTGGAGTACACCGGATTTTTGCCCTACTTCATCATCACCGTCGTTGTAGGACTGATCAGTTTGATCTATTTTATGACCAAATGCAAACTCCCACCTAAGTACGGATATTACCTACCCCGATGGTTCCCATGTCGTGGACGATTAATCAGGACCGATAGCAAGCCTAGGAAAGTGATTCGATGGACTAGAGCGAGACCCCAAATACCGAGTGCCCCACCCGAGGAAGACGACTTTCCTCATACAGACAGGACTTCGCCGACCGAGGTCACGGTTGGGCCTTCGGGAACGCCGCGCGTGTCCGTTGCGCCCAGCCGTGCCCCACGTCGTTCGAACAGACTATTAACATCACGTAATTCTTCCGAGGAAGAGCTTGTTTTCATTGAGGACGACGAACTATTTGTCGCTCCCACTCGCGACTTACGTCGTGGACCTCGCCAAGGCGTGTTCACTAGACAATTAAACACAATGAACGCAGGCAACACGCCACTACTCATTAATGCAACCATACTTGGTACCCCTGTCATGACACTTGTAGATACTGGAGCCGACGTCTCAATCATGTCCCAAGCCCTGGCTGCCCGTTTGGGATTAGTTCCCCGTGACACGACCACTACCCGCATAGTATCAGCTACACAACAAGAACTGACCATCAGCGGAGTAGTGAAAGCACCGATCACAATAGGATCGTTAAGCACACCGTGTGACTTTCAGGTAACAACTGACACTCCGTACGAATGTATTCTGGGCACCGACTTTATGGCATTACTACCATATGTCGCCATAAACTTCAAGGACCGTTGCCTGGATTTATCTAACGGGACTGAGAACTGCTCGGCACCTTTTGCCGACCAAGGGGACTATAGGCCGCCAGTCATCAATGTTGTAACCAGGAAATACACTCAAGTACCACCGAACACCGAATTATTTATCAACGCCGTCCCGGAAATCACTCAACCACCAACAGGACAAGCCTTATTTGTGCCTGACCCCTTTATTAGGGACGTTGCCATCGCCCACTCTCTGGTACTCACTGGCCAACGCATGATACCAATAGCGTTAATGAACTTTGGTAATTTTCCCGTCGCCATACACGCTGGACAGACAATAGGACATATCGAGATGCTTGACGATAATGAGGTCGAGTTCTTGTATGACAGTAACAAGCGCCTGCTACAGTTGGATCCTCCGAGACGCACTAAGCAATGCAACAATATCGGCGTTACACGAGACAACGTTGTACAAATTATAAGTGAACAAAAGAAGACAATTGACACCGAGCGATCCATACAAGTCTTGAGTAAAATAGACTTTGGACAAACGACCCTAAACCCTTTCGAACTTAAACAATTGAAAACGACTATCTCTGAAAACGCAGATATATTTAGTGTACACCCGTTTGATCTCGGCAGATGCGGTGTGCACCAGCACAGGATTGTTACTGGAGACGCAAGACCTATTAAACAGGTACCGTATCGTTTAGCCCACTCACTACGAGAACCTTTGCGTGAAGAACTAAACAATATGGTAGAAGCAGGACTCATAACGCCATCAGATTCACCTTGGGGCTCTCCCATCGTTTACGTCACCAAAAGTGACGGTACCTTACGGTTATGTGTCGACTTCCGTAAGCTCAATGTAGTTGCGGAACGAGACTTATATCCACTACCTCGCATAGATGACATATTAGGTTGCCTCAGAAACACCAAGTTCATGTCTAGTCTAGATCTTAACAAAGGCTTCTGGCAACTTGAACTGGACCCTGAGACCAAGGAGAAAACCTCCTTCGTCACTGTCCACGGACAGTATGAATATAACGTTCTGCCATTCGGACTGAATTCTTCACCAGGTGCCTTTCAAAGGTGCATGTCAATCATACTAAAGGGCCTAGAATGGGAACGATGCCTTATCTATATAGACGACATATTGGTCTTCTCACCCACGTTTGAACAACACTTGGCAGACTTAATAACGGTATTTGACAGGTTCCGTAAGGCCAATCTTAAACTAAAGCCTTCAAAATGCCAATTCGGACAGAAACAATTAAAATACCTAGGACACATTATTAGTTCGGAGGGAGTTAAACCCGACCCCGAGAAAACCGCTGCGATAGACAATTACAAGCGACCGGAAACACTTAAACAATTACAAAGTTTCCTAGGACTTGTAGGATACTATCACAAATTCATACCACACTACTCTGAAATTTGTGAACCGCTCAACGCACTTCGACGAAAGGACAGTGAATTCAAATGGACACCGCAATGCGAGGAAGCATTCGGAAAACTGCGTAAGGCATTGGTACAAGAACCACTACTCATATACCCGGACTTTTCTAAACCTTTCATACTCCAAACGGACGCTTCAGGATATGCCCTAGGAGCTGTGCTTTCGCAAAAGACCGACAAAGGGACACTACCTATCGCCTACGCGAGCAAGTCGCTCGTGGATTACCAACGCCGATACCCCGCCATAGAGACCGAGGCCCTCGCCATTCGATGGGCTGCCCTACACTTTCGACATTACCTCCTTGGACATGAATTTCATGTCGAAACTGACCACAAGCCACTCAAGGCACTATTCGAGAGACCACCGCGAAATTCACGACTAGCCCAATGGCGAAATGAGCTATTGATGGAATTCGGTGGTTTTAACATCGAATATCGACCAGGTAAGGCCAATGCCAACGCAGACGGACTTTCACGCGATCCCCGACATGACGTGGAATTTTCTTACTCATCGGACGAAGCTGAACAGGACGAACAGGACCACCCTCGAATGGTTGCCGTAGCTATCAAAGGACAGGATCGCGGTAAAGGCAAAGCTCCAGCTAAACCGCCCCGACGATTTCCCACCGAAGAAATTTGGAAACGACTTACGCGACAACTCTTAGGACTTCCACCGGACGCTCCTGTTACCCTACCACCCGAGTACGTTAGAGAACGTTTCTATCGTATGTTCGGAGGATCCGATCATGACCCCCTACCGGATCCGACACGTTTCATCTTCTGCGGAGACATAGACGACCCCTGGCCCGAAGGAGTTGAGATCCCTGGGAGACGGACGACTGCCCCAGAACCGCCAGAATCCACTGATAAGCCAACCCACGGACCATCTCCTGCACCCGAACCACCCGCCAGACCCCCACAACCTCAAGAACCCCCGACCGCTCCGACACCGCCTGCTCCAATCGCGGCGAGTGAAAGCTCGATCCGTGCCACGGCTGGTACACCTGAACCCGCTAGACCACAGACGCTACCGACAACTGCTAGACAAAGATATGGAGGCTTACCCGAAGTAGAGGAATTTGACACATTAATTAAGGTTGCTTACGCATGCGGACCACGAATACAATTACAACGCCCTGAACAAGTCTATGACACTGGAGAACACATATACTTACCACATTTTCAACAATACGAAGGGAGGAACCTTCTCAATTACCTACCATACATTCAACGCAGAGATAAACAATTTGGTCCTATTTGGTGGTATTTACACACACGACAGTCGCCTGCCAATGAAAAGGCAGCGACCGCCCTCAAATTGGAAGCCCATCATTACAGGCTTTGCCCCGACACTGCTATTTTATACTTACACCCCATCATGCCAAACGACCATAGACCAAAATTATGCGTACCCAGATTACTCATACGACAAATACTCAAGCACGAACACGACACATTGTTCGGCGGACATCCAGGTAGAGATCGACTACTAAGCAAACTCAAGCAATTCTACTATTGGGAAACCATGGGTAAGGATGTGGACGAATATGTAAAGAGGTGCATACTTTGTCAACGATCACGCAATCTACCCCAAAACGTTCGAGCCGCGCTCGGAGAAAACCCGTTGGCTAGTGCACCCATGCATCGAATGTTTGTCGACATACTGGACACTCGGGTGCTATCCCGAAACGGAAATAGGTACGTAATCGCCTTCATCGATCAGTTCACGAAACTAGTAATTGCCGCTGCTCTGCCGGACCAAACCGCCAAGAGCGTAGCCAAGGTTTTCGTCGAAGACGTGGTGTGCCGCTACGGCGCACCAGAAGAGTTAGTCTCAGACCGAGGCGGATGTTTCGTCTCCGAAGTAATGGAAGCCTTGTGCGCCAGACTACATACATTTAAGCGCGAAACGCTCAGTTACAACCCGAAGGCAAATGGAGAAATCGAACGTTTTAACCGTACCCTACTATTCCTCCTAAGAGTAGCATTACCTGAAAAGGACCATACTACATGGGACGAAGTCCTGCCGTATTGCATCATGTCCTACAATTCAGCAGTACACGCTTCCACGCACTATCCACCATTCATGCTCATGCACGGATTCCAACCCCGAGTGCCGGGTGGAATCGAAACACAAACTGATTGGGGACGTTATCCCGGAGCAGAAGCATACCGCGCTAATGTACAACGGTGGTTAGCCACCATCAGGGATCGAGCCTATCGATCCATGCAATCCGCTCGGGAATACAGGAAACGCTACTACAACCGTAAGATCAAGGTCCCGGACTACCGCGTTAATGACCATGTATGGGTCTATCGATACTATACCACCCCAGGCTTATCGCGCAAGTTAGAACGCCGATGGTGTGGACCATACCAGATTACCAAAATAATGCTCCCCTGCATTTGCGTTAAACTCCCCGGACAACCTAATGCTTCTGATCATGTAGTTCACATAAATCGCACCAAACCCTGCTACCGCCCGCTAAGCAGCTTCCCTGACATGGCTGATTTGCTTAAAGCCGTCCCTCCCGCATACATTGAGGCTGCACTACAGGAACCCGGAGAAACGATCCTCGCTGACAAGTATTTCGCTAGGGAATTACAGGCTGCAGACCCAGAAGCAGTAGACCGGTTGCGCCAGGAGATTGATGGTGCATCCGACGTCGCTAGCATAGAGATTGGAGAACCTAACTTAGAATACACGCAAGCCCAGGCAGACATCCACCGCGCCGCAGTAGAACGGCTAACCATTCAAGCCCAAGACTCCTCCGGAGCCCCGCAACAAAACAGACTTCCCCTCTGTGACCCTGACAGAACCCCGGACACCGAATGGCCCGCTATATCACAGGAACTCGCAACCCAGGACTCCGCTAAGTTACCTTACGCACTGGATAAACCACCAGGTACTTTCTCGCCTGAGTATGGACAACACACCGCCCCAGTAACCCTACGAGAGCAGGAACGAGCCGTTCGGACTGATGAGGCTACAAGGCCTCTAAAGGTAAAACGATTAGACCCCGAACGCGCACTGCGACCATTCAATGCAAACGACCTCGGTCTTGTGGAATTACTCGCTTCACAGGACCCGGACGAAGACTTGCCTCACACTCCAGAACAAGCAACATCCCCAACGTCAGCCATCGAGCATGCAGTCCAAACTTCGCCCCTCACGCCTGCAAAACACCGAGCCGCAATCGCCACTCAAACATCTCGCAGTCCTCAGACACAACACTTAATGACCGAAACAGACCAGCCAGTAACACCATACTACACCTATTATGAGCATTCAGCGTCTTACGAACAACCCTATTCCATACCTCGTCAGGCATATTCCGCCCCACCTACACCACTTCCACACACTCCCCTGATGCCACAAGGATTCGAAGCCACCATAGAGGACTACGTTCCAGATGAATGGCTCACACCATTTCACACCCCTCCAAGGCCACAACCCGCACAGTCCGTCCCAGCAACCAGCCAACCTCCACTGGAACCCGCGCCAACACCGAAACCTAAGCCTAAACCACGACGAAAACCAACTAAGGTTCCCGCGCCAACCAGTGGACCAGCATCATCTATAAGCTCGGAAACCACCTCATCGGAAACAGCCGATTTTCCGACACCGCCTCAACGATGGATAATCCCACCACTGCTATCACCCTTGCAGGAACGGGGAACCAAAGATCCACAGGTACCATCCTTTGGTCGATGGACCACCCGAAGACAAAACGAACTAGCACAATGGGAATGGGAAATGCAGGAAATAAGAAGGAAACGAGAGGAAGCCGCCCGCGCCCGAGGAGAAATACAGGATGCAACCGAACTAATGGAATACCTAAGAGGATCTCCTATACAATACATTCCCTCGGAAGACCAAGTAGCTGCCGACGGGATTGTAGAAGAATTTATTGAAAGTTTAGCTCGACAACGAGAAGCAAGTAAACAACGTCGACCTTCCGAGTCTTCGGAAGGCGGTCGACCGAAACGATTACGACCACGGACTGTAGACAAGGACAATGAGACAATATCAACCATTGGCGAATCAACCAAAGGCTCCTCTACCGGGAGGAAGGGAAGAGCGCCGCCGCGTAGCGCTCCCTCCACCCTCAAGGGAGTCCTAACTCGACCATCACGCGCCAAACCACGCCGACAAACCCCAGCTAGAGCCCAATCACAAGTTAGTTGGGAAGACGAAGAGGACGAGGTACCTCTTAGTCAACTTTTACCGGGACCCCGGCGAAGGCCCCACTTTGAACTCGATCCTCCAACAGAGGAGAGCGAGGGATCTCCTGAGATGGGACCCTTTGCACCCGAGGTTAAAGAAAGGGAAGAACCCCCTCAACCCGTTCGCCGACAACCACATAGACAAGCCAGGGACCGTTATCGCTGGTATGAAGACTATTTACCCCACGGAGAAGAAGCTCGGGTCATAATACCACGTTTGGACACCCGACGATTGGAACCCAAAATTACGACACCAGCTCGACGGACTATACCCCTCGCTCCACCGACTCGACATCGTGACCCCGTTATGCCGATGGATTACCCATCTGGTAGTGCTCGTGCACGGCACGACATGTTTGAACCTTTTAGGGACATCTTTGACGAACACGACATCGAGGACATGTTATCCGCACATCCGGACTTGGAACCCGACGAGGACAGTGGACAAAGACAATTACGACCTGAAAATATCGGACTAGAAGTGGTCCGACCTCCGAGACAACCGCCTCGTGAGCGACGGTTGTAACGTTTAAATCACCCGAGAAACACCCCAGAAAACTCGAGCTCCCGCCGCCAGACTCCCTCAAGAACCGCCACTAATGGCGATGAATACTATTGCAGGAATCACCAATTCAAAGGACTCAACGACATGGAACGAATTCCGCAACCTCGAGTGCCGCACTACACTATCAATTATGAGGCGCCGATGGAAACGTTCCTGTCCAAAGGTACACACTGGCCAGAACTCTCCAACATGGCTCCGTTAGGCCAAACCGTCACCCAATACCCCATCGAATATACATCGACGGAGCAAGGATACCAGCTCCTCGTCACCTATTTATTCGACGAGGAGCAAGCAAAACAAGATATCTCGGACCTGAAGATGGGAGCTCGAGACATTAAGGCCATCTCCCGCCGGAATAAACAAAAGTTCCTGGATCCAGAGACAACCGAGCGCCTCCGCCCAATACTCCCTCACCTCATGCGGACGGTGCTGCTGGAAAAATTCAAAATTCCTCGATTCAGGGACGCCCTGTTAGCCACCGGATTTGCCCAATTGCTCGAGGCAAATAGATCTGATTCATTTTGGGGAATCGGCCTAGGGCCGGAGGACATCAAGTTCGGTAAACGACCGCGACCCTGTTACAATGTCATGGGCCGTCTATTGGAGGAAGTACGAACCTTCCTCCGTCACAACGTCGCCTCCTGGCCGACTGTTTTGATTTTGGGCGACTCGTTAGCAGCGCCATTGGTCAACATGGCCGCATCAAAAGGGTGGTTTGCCATGGCGTGGCCAGGAGCCACCATGCAATTTCTCGTTCGGCTGGCAACGTGCATCGCCACGCCACAAACCAAGACCATAATGATCCTTGGCGGATATAGAGCGGCCCTACGACCGAAGCCGCATGAAGGTCGTTTACTGGACACGCCCAGCAAGGTTATGCGTCGAGTGCGCCGATATATATGCTCATTCGACTACCTCCTCAGTGATGGAGCCCGAGCGATCATCGCCCCGCCCCCGCCACGTTGGGACATTGGACAGGACGATACGGTAGGATGGCATGACGAGTTCACCAAACTATTTCAGGACATTAAATGGCAATTTCCCGACAGACTACAGAAATCGTCGATGCCAGACTACCCGACCGAACTAACCGAATCAGGCGCGTGGGAAACTAGTACTGGCACCAACGAAGACGTGGAGCCGTATATTGCTGAACCCTACATCGGGTACTTCCGCACATGGGTTAAACAGAACCTAACACCCAATAGTTGGGAGTGAGACAATGAGAAGGAAATTCTGACATGACCATGTGTTCGTTGACTAGGGAAAGAACTTTTTGGTTGTTTTGCCACAAGGAACTGTCAAATGCACTTGCGGTGAACCCGAAACCAAGGTATTATAACGATGGTATATATATATTATCCGATGTACAGGCCGCAGTATGCACATCTTATGGTATCAGCTATTTAATCTGTATTTGTATTCGTTGTGTAATATGTTTCGTGTGCATAACTTTGCCGTGGCACCAGGGCAGAAATAATTGAATAAAGCAACCTTTAACCATGCTGAAAATTCTTTAAAAAGGTAGTGCAAAGTCCTTTTTGCCCCCTTAAAAATATAAGAGGAGGACTTTTATTTCAGAAGGACTTTTATTTTAGGATGCGAATACCGCTAGGCTAAGTTTGAGCCTGGCACTATATTTTTAAACCAATCTCAACTCTTGGATTATAGAGCACAGCCTACCAATCTTCTCTTGTAGGGGTCCTAGCCGTTGGAGACCCCAGTGTAGGCACGAACTTTGATCATTAGAAATTAACTAGGGAACATTGCGTCCAACCCGAATAATTAAGTCTGAAAATTTCCATTTAAAAATATAAGAGATGTAACAGGCCCGTTCCGGCCCGTTACGTGTCTTTCACATGATTTCGACGCTGAAATTGCTTAAACAGGCCTTAAATCGAACCAGAAAAGGTTTACAGGAGTGAAGTTTTCATGTGTACAGGGTGCCACGGTTATCGCTAATTGCCTTTGTTTGCCATTGATTGTTTGTCATTTACATGTTTTGCCGTTGCTATGATTCTTGCCATTGCCTGTTTATATTTTATCATTTCTTGCCATTGCCTGTTTATATTTTATCATCGGGTGTCATGCTGGACGAGTTCAATCACACAAGTAGGACGTTCGAGTAGGGCGAAGGTGCAAATCTAGAAAGAATGGAAAAAGTCCCTAACTGGCGCTAAGATAGGGGATCTGAACGGAACTCGATTACTTCTCCTATTTCCCTATTAGAAATTCAAAATTTAGACCGTCCGGGAATAGGAGGCCTTTGACAATTTAAGGGGTCGGAAAGTAATCGAAATCAGGACTATCAACTTTACCAGGTTCAAGCGAACCATAGCCAAATGGTCACAAAAGTAAGCTGAGACAAGCGGGTTACGGTAGTTTCCGATTATTCGGAAATAACGGACCTCGGGCCTGTTTATCGGCCCGTAACCGTCCAACGGTTCAGATGTACCGGAAAGGCCCCGAGTACTTTTCGGTAGAGAATTTTTAGGGCTCTCGAACGAGCCCAAGATATCGCAAATCGCTGGAGGATTTCAAGAGATATCCTGGGGACAAATAGGTGAACATTCAATCAACAGCCAATACTTACGCTAGGTTTGGTTGGTGACCATGGTCCCGAGTGGACCTGATATAGGCATATATGGATATATAATTATGTATATATGTAGATATGTGTGTGCTGCCTGATCTTCGTGTCTCGGTATGTCTATTTTCCCGTCCCCACCGTATCAGAACTTTTATTTTTATAGCATCCGTTGACGCCCAAAAATGGCCTGACCCGCACCCTAACAACTGGTTTTCTGGTGACCATCGGATCATTGATTGAAAGTATGCGTGTTTCTAAGTAGTGTATCCATTTAGGCATCTGACGAGGCCAGGCGGGTCTCGATCTGACCAGCCCTCCCGCTGCCATATAGCTTACTTCCCTGTTCTATAATGCACCACGAAAATTCAACATAAAATTCCTTCAGTTTGTACCAACTCCGTATTTGACCACAGACCCTAAACGTGCTCATGCGACCCCTCATTTTATTTGTCTGCTCCTGGCGAGCACAACGATATCCGGCGGGTCTTTGTCCGACTTCGCGTTAGCCCTTAATGACCGAAAAGGTGCCCCCCCAATTTGGCATACCGACTGCAAGTGGGTACAGACCGACCGAAAATTTAACCCCAACTCAAAGGTAGGCCTAATGCCCCTCATTGCATTCGTCGCGTCGAGACATCTTCAACGATGCCCGGCGGGTCTCCATCCGTCGCCCCGTTAACCCGGGACGGCCGAAAATGCGCCCCCACTTTTGCCGACACTCTCTTTAACGGTCTTTAACAGTCGTGATTTTAGTGCCCCTCTACCCGCTGCCGTTAAGGTAGGGAAAACACCCCTCGTTTGAATCGCCTTTCCAAGGCGAGTTCAACGATGTCCGGCGGGCGTCGCTCCGCCCAACCGTTAGAGCGGGAGAGCCCGCTGAAACCCCGTATGCTAATATATGTCGGAACCCAAAATTGGGTCCCGACCCGCCACTGCGTCTACCCCCCTCGTGTTTGGTATCATTCAGCCCCGTTTTTCGTCCTGGGACCGAATTTCGCCCCAGCCCCTCGAAATTCCCTCGGGAACCCCCTGTCCCGACTCCCTTCCCTGTCCTTTCTTTTTCGTTTTCTTTTTCTTTCTTTCCACTCTCTCTAACCGACTTCTTTGGTCGGTTGTCGTCGTTGCTGTCGCCATGTGTGTGTGTGTACGTGTGTGTATGTGCTGCTGGTGTTGTTGTTGTTGTTGTTGTTGTTGTTGGGTTGTGCTAATGTCGTTGTGGTTCTGCATGTTTCTAGTGTGGCCTCGAGCGACCTTTCTGTCGCTCAGGTCGCCTGTGTGTCTCATGTGTAGTGTGTGTTCATGAGTATTGTATGTGTATGTGTTTGTGGATATAGATATATATATATATATATAGTATGTAAAACGACACAAAAAACAGGACATGTAGGGACAGGACATACAAAATTCCGTTAAATTTGTGAGTTTTACGGACGGACTGGACACATAGGAATAGGACTGACGGGGGGTAGGTTTAGGGCCCTCCCGTGGGTTCCGGGAGTTCCTGAATAGGACCCCGGATAGACCGAAAGATGCTTAGGATTGTGCTGCGCCCTAGAACACGAAATAAGTTCATTCCTACCTTCGGTTCCCCCCCCTTTGGGACGTCCAAAGACGTCCTGTCGGGATATTTGAAATCTAGCTAGGAATGCTAGGAATTCTAGGAATGTTTGGCTTTATCTTGTAAGCCGACATATAAACGTGCAATGTTTGCACGTTTATCCATGGATAGGGCGATAAAATTTAGCCCCAGATGCCCTCCAAATAAGCTTAATTAGGTGATGGATGAGGCAGCTAACTCGCTAAATAGCAGAAATTTGGCTTTAAATCGGCGAGTTAGCTGGGGGGGAAAATTTGATGAATGAGGGCAAGGAGGCGAAGAAGACAGATTCCAGCTTACTTCGAGCGTATTTACGTACCAAACTTGGGTTTGAAATTTTAAATCTGACGGGTGATTTAATCGATTTCGTGGGACATCTGGGGGTAACGACCAAGCTAGATTATGCAAGGGGTTTAAAAGATCTGAGTAATGAGTTTAGGATAAGTTTCTGACATGAACTTTGGGGGTACAGATGGGCTAAAATCGGAGATTTTGGAAGAAAACTCGCAGATGGTCGACCTCCGAGTAATCGGAGGGTTCAAATTTGATGTCGGCGATTTCGATTGAAGCCGACTCTCTCTAACGGGGTCCCAGGGTTTACGATAGCTGTCAAAAATAAAAGTTGGGGAATTTTTCGATTGGGCGCCCGGGTTTGACCTCGAAAAAGTGGGCGTCAAGAGAACGTCGCCGATTGGATGGCGACAAAATCGCCATGCTTCAACACAGCAGAAAATTTTGAAGCGACGACTACCGCGTCGTCTCTTCGAATCAGTTCGACTTCGGCAGCGCGGAGTTCGGTCGACTTTACTGACCGGCTCCGACGCTTGAATTTTATTGTATTGTTTCGCAGCTTTGGTTACTCTTTCGTGTTTTTGTTTTTCGACTGGCGGATGGAATGGGATTCGACCGACGGAGGACCCGCGTAGACATCTTTCGTCTCGCGGAAGGGGACTAGCTATCGCTGTCCCGGATCAAAGGTTGTAAGTCAGGAGGAGGATAGAGTGAATGGGGGTTTATTTTCCCCAGATCGAGATGTAACAGACTGTTGAAACTTGATTAGTAGGAACGCGTTTTCTACCTTCGATAGCTTGATCAGACGCCCGTCGGAGGACGTCTCACATTCCCACGTCAACTGAGTACACTTTTACATGTTCTTTGACAAAACCTCCTCGAGTCGAGTTCCGTTTTGGGCCTGTTGAGTGATTGCACGGAGGGTATTAGGTTGTGAACACAAAAGTCGAAGTAGTTCTGATTCCCCGTGGTCTTAGGTAGGGCCGGATAAAAAAGGGGACGCCTCTCGTCCGTGTTTTGCATGACTTGTTACTCTTGAGTTAGGTTAATTGACTTTTTCCTGAGCAGACCACGGTAAAATTTACTGATAGAACCATAGGGATTTGCTTGTTTCTCTTTGCTTGGAGTTATGGTTTTCTAAATTACAGCTTAGTGGACTGTTCGATGCTCATGCCGCTGCTTGAGCTCGGACTGATTTCGCAGTTAGGGACGGAGGATTAGCCTCCGTCGGGCTTTAGAAAGCCCTAAAATTTATTTTGTCAGTTGAGTTAAGAAAATTTGGGAAATACAAAAGACAAAACAAATTCTAAGTGACTTCAGCTCGAGCATAAGGTATTGGCACTCCGTAAGGAGCGAGTGGTACACAATCTTGGTACGATTTTGCCAGCATTTGGTTTATTCTTTAGCCAGACGGCTATCATCGGCATTACCTAAGGATCAATTACCGACGTCACGAGTCCTCGACTGCCCCTCACGATTAAGTTACTAGGTGCTTGTAAAAGATATTGCTCTTTCACGTTCGCTACGAAATCGCGTTGGCTCAATTATTAAGTTTACTCACGTTCACCCTAGTACGCAGACGTGGTTAGGCTCGGCAATAGTAAGTAGGAAAACTCCTTGTGCCAAAACGAACCAACCGCATGATTAGTGATCACAATCCACCACTGTGCCTGCTTCCAAAACCCCGGCCCACCCCTAAACAGAGACAATTGGCTATAGCATCCTCTTTTCAATAAAGAAAAAATCGCGACCTCTCGCGAACCATTTTGACCCCAAAACGAGTAAGTGCAAAACCCCGTTTTCTCTTCAGAGCGACTTGATCGCTGAGTTTAAGTGTTTTTTTTATTTTATCCCTGGTTGCCCGTTAGGCTATGTACTATGTATGTCCTTGCTTGGATTTTAGCTGTATTCTCTCTCCTTTTTCAGTTTCCCTTACTAGGTTTTGATCCTGCACGGGGAATTTAAGCCCGCTGCAGAAATTTTAGTTTTAACCACTCGACCATCGAGGTCTGAGTGAAATTTATAAAATTTTAGTAATAACTCGGCTGCACAATTTCGACAGTGCAGTCGAGTCACTGTACAACGACAAGGTGTACATTACTATAAGGCAATAGGATAAGTTAGGGAGAGTGAACACAAAAGACGAGAACAACAGCAGAGGAAACAAAGGAAACAAAAGAAAAAAAAGCAAGGAAAGAGGGAAAAGAAAGAGACAAACCAGAGAAACGCCAACCAAAAGGGACGCAGACGCGTCTGCCCCATGCCCCGACATTAAAACACAGCCCTAGAGTGCCAACCTAGCCAAAACCATAGGATAGGCATGATGATCCGCTCTCAAATTGTTAGGACTGCGACACTGGTCGCCGATAAAACTGTAAGAACGGCCAGTGCCGGTATGCACCTACTCAGCTCGTCGAAAAGTCACTGGAGACAACTCCGCCGGGTAAACCAAACGACGCCCCGGACCAGTTGTGTATGTTCTCACACTTATTCTACCCCCTCAAAATCGTCCCCCCCACCGTCACGAAGTAACCCTACGCAGATGCCTAGGACTCGCGATAATCGGGCTTTGCTTAAGACACTGAGAGAAACGGTTATCACTTAGTGTAAGGTCGGTCTTAAGGACAGAATGCTGCTAGACATTCGATAATGATGTTTGGCGTTTTACAGGACAAGGAGTGCAGACGCACAGAGTTTCCCATACGACGACTGAGCAGACACTTCGCTTATTGCAACCTGCTTAACATTAACTTTTGCTCGTTTGTACCATAAGTGATCACATGTTCTTGCCTGTGTAACGACTTGTTTAATCGCTGATTTTAATATCATGACCATGTTTCCACGTGCACCGTAGCCTCTGTACTTTCTTGTGCCCCGAGCCCCGCGTTTTTTGACGAAAGAAACGAACCCTCCCCTCTTTCGCGTGTAATGACGCGAGCTATCAAGAGCGAACTTCGAAGCACACCGGACGCATACCCCGAGCTAGTGCGGACGTAGCGGAACGCCTCGGGTACAGATTTCGGACCGGCACGACCGGGACCGTCTTCGCTCGCGCCCCCCCTTTGTCTCTTTTTGCATTAGACACAAGGGACGAATGCTCGGTTTGGCACACTATTTCTGTTTCCACTGGTGCACATTATTACTGTTTTAACTGATACCTGTTCATGTACCGTACCGTATGCCAGTTGTTAATTACCACTGTAGATAACTTCAAATAAACTCTCGAAAAAACTACGTGACGTGTCCCGTGTTGTTGGATTCTTAGCGTAATAAGGATGTCGGACGGACAGGGCCAACTCCGCGTGTCACGGCTTGACGAGGGAAATATTCCAAGCCCTGACACGTGCAGTTCGCTACTAGTATTTGTACTTGGAAATTGCAGAATTGTAGCGAGAGTGTTCCTCGCCATTTGGCAATCGAATTCGCTCGTGAAATTAATATTCGCAACTATAGACAAAATTTATTCGGAAAAATGTTATCCCCAAAACGGATAAATAGATTATCAGGATATCAAGTAGATAATCCGACGTTAAACCTTCAGGGCATGTCGGAACCCTGTGGGGGCCATATGGCTACAACTGATTAAGTGTTCTGCTGAGGATAAACTAGGTGAAACTCAAAATTTAAATGGTAAAGCTAAATTATTACGCATTCCGCTTTAAATTACGCTAGATAAAACAACTTCCATTAGACTAGGACAGGGAATATTGGTTTGACATCATGACCTGTGAGCAGGTTTCGGTGTCAACCTCCCTGGGGGACCTCAGCAATCATGCCAAGATACTAGACACGTGCGCAACCAATCGGGCGGGGTCCGAACACACCCCGTGAAGCGCGCCTGCGGCCTGCTAAGCTCCGTAACTTCTTGGGTCTGACCAAGAAAAGTGGCTAAAATAGAAAACTTAGGGTCCGCCCTTGAGGTTACGATAGCCGGGGTCGTATGGGCATGGTGTTAGGAAGTTGCGCCATGCAGCTGCGTCACCGTTATTACATATAAGCTTTGGAAACTATGGTTTGACAATTTATTTTGGCTTAAAAGCAGTAATATATGTTCGTCTCGTGGCGAAAGTACAAAGAAATTTGTTGTCCACCTCATAGATACATGGCTTTAGGATTTGATCAGCATACATGTAGCACTTCACACTTTGTTGCAAAAATATTTACAGCCACGCAGATGCCCAGTTTTCAACATATTAAGAGCAGTTGCTATTATACGGACACAGGTTCTTGATAATTAATCTTTGAAATTTATACATACAGTTTAACATTGCAGGCAAAACCCTGTACAATACATTTCTTAACGTATTAAATTCAATACAGATCATTTATATAAAATAAAAATAAGGGGTCTTTTCGGTTATACCCCGCAGCCCGAAAGCGGTGCATTTTCATGATACACAAATAACTTTGTTACCATTCGACTCAGCTCAACGAATCGGTTCAGAAAATATCTATTTTAACCCGTTTATTCAAACGCTATTGATATACGTTAATCGCACCAGCCAAGGGGATATCATCTATTCACTATTTTGTGTCATGGAGTTGACTTGTCAGGTAAATAAACATTGTTGTTGTTGTTATATCTTTTTCTTCGTCTTAAAACTCACAATTATCGCAGCTTGTCAAATTTTAGCTGAGCCGATTACCTTTGCGCTTGCTACTGCTATGGGTGTCAATCAGGATAATTTAATCCTAGAATTTAATACTAGGTGCTGCCGACATCATATCTTTAGTTTTCAAATAGGTTATCTAAATGGTTTTAAACTGCTATCCCCTAAAGTTAATTTCAATTACATCATAACGTTACTGGATTTTTAATCGACTGACCCTACTGCCATTAAAGATTATTCTACGGTTGTAACTTACATGAAATTATCAAATCTCATATCAGTTTGAATGTTGGAATTTAGTGTCATATTTTATGCTTGATAAAGTACAAATACGTAGTTAAAATATAGCGTTATGGCAATGCAGTAAACAACTCAAATCATAACCGTAGTTCATTAATGTAGAATTTGAAATCTTTAATTTAAACTTGGAAGTTCCTTAAACATTTCGTGATAATTTCATGGTGCGCTTGGTTATCGTGTTTTATGTGACCTTGATAACAAAATTGTTAAATTTTATAACCACCAGCGAAGCTATATGTGCGGTTCATTAGCAGTAACGTGGTACTTAAATATTTTATCACCGTTACAGCGTTAAGTACTGTGCAAACGAATAAATTCTGCTTTTCATCATTTATAAATATTTCAGTTAGATAGAAGGGAAAAACAACTGTAGCTATATTGGTTTTGCATGAAAATACCTTGAACAGTTGTAATTTTTCAACAATTTCGGAAACACACAAAAAGATTAATTTTTAAAGCCAGCGAATTGTTGACTGTATTTTACTGTTCAATGGAATATCTGAATCCAAACGCCTATAATCTAGGTTCTGTGAGCGGACGATATTGTGGTTGTCGCATTCGGTTAGCATATCAAGTTAATTACTACAGCTGTCTTCCGGGTATAATTATATTGTGCAAAATATATTTCAAAATATTGCTGTTGTTAGGTTGCAATTTAAATAGTTTAGCAGCCGAAGAATTCGATAGATATCATTAGTCACTAGTAAATAAAAGATTCAGTGCTTATTCTGCAAATGGTATTAAAAGTGGTATAACACCTATTTCCTAACATTCATGGTGTTTTTATGAGACACCATTCGACGTTAGTATGGTTAACCGTATTTTTGTTGATAACTGGCTTCTCAAAAGCGCCCAAATTTTGCTATTGTAAAAACAGTATATTTTTGATATTAGTACTCCGTAACCTCAGCTGTCATGCAAACTGGCTGTGTAGGGCAAAACTTAAAAATGGATGCTTACAATCCAATTTTATACACTAACTAGAATAAATACAACAAACATCTGTATCATCTTGAGTGAATTTGATAAGAAAAATTGAGTGAACTTCATCAAAGTTAGTTTTTGTATGAACTCAAAGATATTGCTGGAACCCACAATATTAATTGAAGGTTAAACATTTTCAAAATGTAAGATTGATCAAGCAACATTGTATAAACT
The DNA here is from genome assembly GCA_030248225.1 of Trileptium ribeirensis. Lineage (NCBI taxonomy): Eukaryota > Metazoa > Nematoda > Enoplea > Enoplida > Thoracostomopsidae > Trileptium > Trileptium ribeirensis. The sequence goes on from JASANE010026732.1 coordinate 19,210, forward strand.
TAATTTTCCCTTAACAGTCTGCGTTATGAGATATATTATTATCCATTTCATGAAATCTCATTACGCTGACTCTTCGATAACCAATATGTAATTTGTTACATTTTCGCACTGTTGCTGTGAAACATTTTGACACAAAACATATAAAGAAGAACGCATATAACCCACTGAGATAGATTCTAAAATTTATGAACATTAACATCAAATTGCGGAACTGTACCGTTTTACTTAAATTTTAATAAAACATGTACTAAAGTTCATTAACACATATTATCTAAACATTTAAGACAATATTCTTTAAATCTAGGGGAAAGAAATATTACAAAGTGGGAGAAAAACTAAATCAACAAAGTATATATTTGCACATTTTCAGTGAATGTATATATTACGAGCTATATCATATTTCGCCTTGTGTACTACCATTATAATTGTGTAATATCAGTATTATCAATGTCAATTATTATATTACTTTTATCTTTGTAGTTGTTCTCATTATTCGCTATTTTACCACTTACAAAAGATAAAATTTCATGAAAATACATTGATTTTGATAACTGTATGTATTATAATAAATCCTAAATTGTCCACATTTCGTCGATTATTCTTATCAATGGTTAACAAGTGGTCGTGGGTATTAACGACAATTGTATAGTATTTAATAAAATTTAATAGCTTCAATTGAACACCCAATTATTATTCGTAGCATGAAAATTATCACCGTTTCTTGGGTTAACCTTAGGTAGTTGCAAACATTTGTTGTCTGCTGCGACTCCTACAATTATTTTAGTTAATGTCATGTGTGCGTATTAAGTCCTGTGGTAGTGCTTCGAGTCATGAAGAAAATGAAAAACTATGTGCTTATTATTAAATAATAACTAAACAATAATGATCAAAAGAATAGCCAGCATGCAATAAACACAATGGGGTATTGTAACTCTCCCCTGCCTGGCATGGCGCGCTGGAAATCTGCCCCGCCCACTTCTCAGCTCCTTATTAAGCAGCTACAAAATTTTATACACCGGGACTTGTAAAACCGGCATTTTGCAACTATGATTTCCACAGCTTCAACAGTTATACCTTTATTCTTGAACTTCTTTACGCTAGTGTGACCTTCAGTGAATCCTTGCTATCCCAATGCATTATCCACGTGGCAACCAAAACCGTCGTGCTCACACATCTCGCCTTTCCACTACTGCGGGCTGAAGCTCCTAGGTCGACCAGCATGGCTTCCAGCTAGTGATGTAATACGCTTGCGTATAACTGAAGCGCAAGACCTAAACTGATCTGCGTTTCTTACATCGGCAAATTAAACCACATGCAAAATAGTTTACAGCAACGGAAAAAAAGAACCAACTTTAATATTTCAAAATATTCACAATATTCGCCATAGCAGCAAACTATTACCGAACAACAAATGATTGAATAAAGTATATTTCGCAATATGTTCTTGTCAATCACCCTCGGATCTGCTTTACGAAATTATTTTATTTTTAGTTTTAAATATTTCTGTAAACGATAAATAACCTTAAATGTGTGTTCGTTGATTAAGCCCTAAAGTTGCGCGTGCACCGTATCTAACAAACTTTGTTTTATCCGATATGTCTGCTTCGAATATAATTTCCTAATGAACTTATTGACTGACTAATTGGTTAACTGATTGACCGCTTGACTGATATATCATGATTTTATGCACATTATACCGTGTAAAAATATGTATTGAGGCAACGCGATACACTTGCACACGGAAACGGTACATGTGCATCAATCGAAGTCTAAGCTAGCTTCTTGGACAACATTTGCTGCAGGAAAAACAATAAATAAGCGGAAGTAAATATTCAAATGCCTACGAGAGGCGTTATCTGTCTAACAACTTCACAGCCATATGGAAGAACAAACAATAAAACAGGCTGATCTTTAATCAGCAGGTAAATCCAGGATCGGATAACTGACTACATGCTTGTAAAGTTTATATGTTTATAAAGTTTTACTTGTTGGCAAACAACAATGTTTGACAACTATTTTTTGAGGTGTCGTGCACCTTCATATTGGTAATAATAAAGCAGAAAATAGGCTTGTGAACAAATCTTTTCATGATTACAAGAAGCCAACTAGTACGCTAATTAGAAGAAAGGAGCGTGCTCAAAAGTGGAGGCTGTGAAAAAATTGCGGCAATCCTCTTTGACTTCCCGCCGCCCAGTTACAAATAAATGAAGCTGTGTATAAACGTACAGATAAAGCGTGGTATACATAGCAAGATATTTATTAAGTCTTCTTATATTTCGCTAAGCGAAATCAAGAAAACGATCAGATTCTCTATCTCTAACCACCTCTGACCGTATAAAGTTCAAAACGTAACTGAGATCCAACCTTTTATACCGTTCCGTTCTCTGTATTTTTTCAATCATATTCTAATAATGATAATGGGTAAAATAAACCGAGGGGTACTCAACCGGTTAGGAATTATGGATCATGTCCTGTTGCCCACATAACAGGAAGAGAGGCTAAGTACTATAAGACAAAAAGCTATGTCGAATTGTGAACATAGGCCAACCTTGGGCTCATCGTTAGTCTTAGAAAATCAAATCATAACATGATGACATTATCGTGGAAAACCTGACATTATACGTTAGGAGAGGACTTGACATGGCTCACAAATATTAACTACTAGTTTGAATAATGGTATAATGTCCAAATGTCTATATTTGAATATATATCTTGCTTTGTGTGCGTAAATTTGGTTGTAAAATTTTAAGACCAGTTTTACTATATTCCAGTAAAATTTTCCGAAAAGATTTTGATTTAAGTGTAATATTTTAGCATTACCAGACTATAATGGTTTATTTTTATCAACACTGTGTCAATCTATTTGCTTTAGTTCTGACAGTAACATTAATTTGCTGACAGAATTTCGTCCTAATAACGTTGTGATATAGCACACTCTTTACTCGCAATATATCCGCAAAATCGTAAACTGTGTTTTAATCAACCATGAAATAGGAATGTGTAAAATCGTACATGCTCACGGGCGAGAGGCACCACATCCCCCTTTCTACCTAGCACTCGACTACCTCACCTGGACCTCGGACATAGTCCATGTACGCCGAACAAAATGTATATATTTTAAAATTTACATCCATAAAATGTATAAAATACACTTCAAAATACGCAATATGGAAAAATTACCGGTATAACACTGAAAAATAATACAATATTTTGCGAATAATTTGCTCTACAAGACATATACAATATATAGTCTATATAATCTAAACAAAGCAACTTTAACGATCTAACGTTTAGGAGTTACAATATTACGGATTATACTTAATAATTAATGAAACAAAATGGCAAAGGTCTTTTCCTTTAACCTCCATAGGTCGAAATTCGTCAATTTAAGACATAATTTTGGTACCTTTCGGCTCAGCTCATCGACATAGTTCAGAAAGCTTCAATTTGGGCACAATTTTGATTATTTTTCTGTTGTTTATGTTACCAATAATCCCCCGTTGACAACCTATACTAGATTAATATTGGTATTGTGTATGAATTTTCTGACTTTAGTTATTTTTGCGATACAATTTCGCAATCAAATTTACACGCCTGATGGCATGCATTTCAACATGAAAATGTTTTATGCCATTGAATTTCAATGAATTAATCTGGAATCCTGCCGCGAGCTTTTGTAAATTCTATACTTATACAAAACCTAGTACTCAATTACAAATGAGCTATAATTAAACAAGTAATAGATGAGCAATTACGGCCTCTTAGTTACAGTTAGCTCTTGTGAAGCAGGTTTTCTATTGTTATATTCTGAATTATACTAAATCCACAACTTCAATTTAATAATACAATAGAATATATCGCTGCAATAGCAAGACGTGTAATTTGGTGGACATTGTAGTATCCTTTGTAGTGAAGATTGGGAGTGTCATGGTTTCAAATCACAAACACAATGTATAAAATTTATTCTTATATGTTTAACCCTGTCATACCTTGAAACTTTATATTACGTACAATAAATATCCTCTAGAAGAATTTATATTGTTTTTACGACAGTAAATTGAACTCCACTCGTTATTGGTTTTTCGTTTTATTAGATGCAATGCTCTTCAGTCATTCATCTATGTCGAAGCGGTTAGGATGAATCTTAAGGATCGTTGCAAAGCGAAAGCTAGGGTACAAGAACATAAGCATACTACACCACAAAAAGGACAAAGCCTGCGCGGTGCGATACTTTTTAAAAAAATTAGTTTTATATTTCCGGTGTTGTAATACGACATTTTGCGAGGTGGTAGTGGGGTTTATAGTTAACCAGTCTCGAGATTTGCATTGTTTGATTAAATTTAGTTTTTAGCTGCTTAATCGGCTGATTAACGCTATGATACCACTGGCATCGAATGGCACGAAAACAACATTTATCGTCTTTTTTAATTAACTCACTTTATCGTTGGCTAGATACACGTTTGCACGCTTTGTAACGATGATTAAAGAAACACAGCAGCGGCTACTTGACAGCTCACTTTCATGGGATGTATTCACAGCTTTCCACCGTACAACCAGCGTTCGATTCCTGACGCCAACTTGAGGTTCTCAAACGATGCATGATATACAAATAAATTCGGGCGTGAAAATGTAGCTGCTAAAGTACTAGCTACTACGAATTCAATTTTGCTAAAAAATATCTTTTAAACAAGGTTAATTCTGATATCTGTTCGCGAGAAAATATGCAATGTAGACCACAACAACATAAATTTGTAGCATCGATATCATACGGAGTTATAAAATGTACAAATTCCTTGGATTCCTTCTTTAATTAAGTCTTTTTATTTGTGATATGAACAACCGCGGGAAATTATCTATTAGTCATCGTATTCGCGTCACAGCATGGATAATGCTAGAAAATCTCTAAGAATAATACCTTATTTAACAACGATACCGTTGTTTTTACGCTTTGGCCGTAGTCGCATTACCGATCTGCTGAACGTTCGAATTTACTGTCTAATTTGTTGTACTTAATTTGTGGCTAGGCCAATTGGAACCAATTTTAAAAAACAAAATAAATTTGCAATTTGAAAATCATGCTATTGTAAAGAAATAGTATTAATTATAGGGTTACCCATATATATAAAATATCTGATGCATAACTCGTTGCGATTGCAATTTTATCGAAATTAACTTTAATAACTTTTTGTTGGCTGTTCTATAAGCTGAAATCCAGCGGAGTGGCGATTGATAGCAGAAAGAAGTATCCTAGAGTCAGATGCCCGAGCCTTTTACCCACGCAGTTGGCTACAGTTTATTAGATTTTTTGTTGATCGACTGCTTCATATGGTTGCGGCTAACATTTAGTGTGCTAATAGTTGCAAATTTCGGCAAATCTCTAACATAATATACTAATCGGAAATAACTAGCGATTATACGGATCGAGTATGGCAGCGGCCGATTTAGTATATTAGGACTATCTCGCTATCAAATACTCAAAATTTATGTTTAGAACGTATTCACATTGCCGACCAGATCCGTTATGGCGATATATGTAAGAATATTATCATAGAGAGTTTCTGAATTTCATCTCATCAGATCCGACAGCACATTCTTCATTTTGTGGAATTCAAGCTCTCTGCTGCCGTATGAATAAAATTCAAGCTAGAAACCCATAGTTTTCGGTAAACGCAGTATTTGGTGATATCCTATGCGGATGAGACGCAAAAGATCACACAACGATTCGGATTGGAACGCATCGTGTCAAACCGCAAACAACGTCAATATGCCTACGTCATGCGCGTAACGTTGGTCAGATTTAAAAACTTCAGCAAGTGAAAAGCGAACAGTACCTGAAATATTACAGACAACTTTAGTATAGTCAGATGCAAGCTGTTTTACTCTATATGTAATGGAGTTCTCTCTCAAACCCTACATGGAAAAATTTCTTTCACAATAAATGTAAAAGCAATGCATAATATACCTAAACATTTAAAAGAAAAATATATATTGTCACCGTTGGGTCTTATAGAGCGTAGGTCCTAGCAAATAATTAAAAAGTTATATAATTCAAAGTAAACTATTCAACGAAAGCAGCCATCGACACCCGATTTTACACAAACTTCGAAGGCGGTCTAGCCCATAAAAGCATACGTATACCGTTCATTACCATTACTTTAATCTATCTTTATTTCAACAACTGTAATTCTGAAACGAGTTGAGTAGTTATTTTTCAATTTGATGTCATCAAGCATTCATGTTTATCTGTAACTCCACCTATTTAGGACCCAGTGCTGAATAGACCACTTTTTATGACAAAATCAATTCAAATTTTGATGTGATGATTTGTAACTTGGGAATAGGTGGATCGATTTAGCTCATATTTTCACAGAGGATACGACCTATATCGGTTTAGTATAATGGATATATCGCCTAGGCAATATTTGTTGGGAGAAAGTTACGGACTCAGAACTCAGATTGTGGTCCAAAATCAGCACAATTTTTGGTCTTTTCAGATTGCAATATGGTAATACCTACACACATTACAGTCAAATTTAGATATTGATAAAGTTCTATATGGGATATATCTACCACAGAAGAAAACTGCACATTACTTACTAAATAGGCTTTGTGGGTTAGTAAATATTTTGGATCATCATTTAAAATTTCCCCATTGTGATTCGTAGCTGCGCAGTCGGTGAATCGATTTCATCACTATTTTACTGCACATGTAAACGCACTTGTTACACATTGCTTTAAGATTATAATTCCTGCATCACAATCAAATCAGAAATATTGAGTCATACTTTTAACTTGATAACTCAATTTACTTAGAGAAGAAAATTCATTTGCCATCTATATCCGCGTAATGCCTATCGTAATTTGACTATGTTTCATAGTTCTTGCCCAGTTCAGCGTTCCAACACGATCACCAATCACTTCTACACAAAGGAACAATAGGGATGAACTCATTATTTATATTTGCAGTTCTGCTATCAAAATGGATTTTTGCTGCGTTTTTTCGATGATTATATAGTTCGTGTTTGTGAGAATTTCCATGCTACTGACATGTTAGTGTTTGAATGTTAAATTTTCCGGAAAACGTCTGCTCATTACACTGCTTTCTGGCTACTTATATAAAGCATAATTTCAGTAGTAGACCCAACAGTGATAGCGAAGTATCTAAGTTCCATTTTTCGTAGTATCTTAAACATTTGCCCAAAACGAACTTTTGTAACCAAAATTGTATATATATTTAACTGCTTACATACAAGCGTCTCAGCATAATCGCACACAGAGACAGAGGTGGTTACCCCCAGAGGGTCGAACCACTAGCTATATTTAGCCACCACCCCCACCGAAGGTCTGCACGGTACTCCCGTAAAATTACAAAAAAAATTTAAGTTAAAATTGGAAAAAATTATGAGGAAAATTTGGCTAACGTAGGAAAATTTTTGGTTAAGTCCCAGGACCTCTGCCTTTGCACCCAACCCACCGCCTTCCTCCGTCGAGATATTCTACTCCCTACACTGGCGGATTTTGACAACCTATGATATACGGATTACATATGTATGAGTATAATGAATAAAAAAATTTTGATCATACTTGCCAGCTTCTTTGGTCCTTTAGGAATAATTCACAAATGTTTTGGTAATATTCCGATAATAAATAAATTAAAAATTAAGATACATTAAATTATTAATAATTATATATTCTCAAAGAATGTAGTCATTATAATCGCAAGAAGTTTATATATTTAATGGCTTTGGGCTTTTTGTACTTCGTCATTCTTTATTGTATTTTATTAGTGATTTAATAATTATATTATAACGCATGGATGTAATTTGTTTTAAGGAAACTATAATTCGTGAATATAATAGTAATAACAATAATTTCAAATAATGCACTGTATTTTCTAAAAGGACAAATTAGTGCCAGATGATCGCTGCTAATACAGTATATAATATGCATTATAAACTAAATATGAATAGAAGAAATAACAATTTAAGATATTTAATATTATTTGACATTAATACATCAAATTTTGAACAATATAATAGATATATTGTATTGTATTATATACGATTTAAAAGCTTGAGTCTCTACAGGTGGCCTCTTCAGTTTATCAGAATAGTTACAACGGATATTGTACATATTGTAAAAACGAAACGTGATTTAAACATGTAAATACTCTATTATGTTCGATTTCTAGCTGCATCTACAAAAATTCAAAAGTCTTTCTGACGGAGAATTCTCAACATCTACTTAGGGACTCCCACAATAATTATATATATATATATATAGGTGATCAGAAGGGGTATTAAGGAAAAACAAGATGTGCCTAATTAAACGGTTTTCTGTGCCCCAATCAATTATTTTAGTCTAAACTTGGCATACCTACTATCATAAAGAAGAAAATACCGCTAAACTGATTAGGTCGCGTTTGGCTAGCTTATACTCTAAATTGCGTGAGACTGTTACAAAAACATTCTAAAGCAATTGCCTTCTTGGTGCAAAAACGAAGCTTAATTTATATATGCAGTAATACCAGCATTTTTTCGATGTACGGGAGCTTCTGAATTTATCATGGTGGACCAGATATAACTAAAGTTGCTTGTAGAGACAGATTAGTTTTCATTACAATGTATTTGCAGCCTTCCTTTTAAATTTATAGCTGGACTTTCGTTTGACATAATGATTATTTTTGTTTCTCGAATTTTAGGCGCTAAGCTCTTATCTCCAAGTGGAAACAACAGTCTGGAAGTCTGGTACCCCTGGCGGATAAATCTTGCATAGCTGCTCCTTCTTCTAAGGAGCAATCCCAGTTGGAAACGATCTTACACAAACAAACGTAAATTACACTCATAAATTGTAAATTAACACAAAATGCATTTATGACAGCGCAGCATTGTTTTCACAAACCAGAAGCATTTTGCAGACAGCTATTGCTGAAAAATATATAATTGTACATTTATATATTGCGGAAGGAGTCAATGGGCACTACGTAAGTTTCCCACATGGAACAACTGTACACGACTATAAATAATTCATGAAATTAGTGCAATACTGTATACACACTTTAAGGTAAAGTTAGTAAATGCCTGTTTTGGAGCAGAAAAAAGTAAATATAAGAATTAAGAGATTGAAATCAAACAAAGTTTATTCGGCACCTATGTATATACGGCAATTACATTTACCGCAGTGCTCTGCTTCTGGAACACGTTCATACGGCATCAAAGATCGTTTTAAGGTACCGTTGGCGCAGCCGTCTTACTAGAGCTCGCAGACACACTGCCAGACGTTATATTGTATGGAAGCTGATCTTAGAGATAAAGTATGTAACAATGGTAAAGAATCAAGAGCGTCGCAAAGCGGGATGGGTGGGGGCCGCTCAAATTTCGTGAAAATTTTAGCTTATGGGGTTATAACAAAATTATTGCAGACAATCGACCGCCGCCACTATATGCTCCACCCCTCTATTGAAGAGATTGCGACAGCCCTGAAAAGAATAAATAATAAGACCAACAAGGCATAAAACCGACCACTTACAGCTGTCAAAAAACAGTGTATGACATATTGCCCAATATTCTATAACAAGCCTTGGAAGGGAAAGCCTTATTCAAAAATGCGGACATATGGTTTGGACGTATAATGACGGTCAATTGAACTGATAAAATTTTTCTGCGACCTGGGGAGACACAAAACACCTGCGGATTTAGACAATTTTTATCAAAAGGTTCCTAGTAATTTCTGTAAGCGCCCTACATCATTTTCTGATCAAAAATCGTGGATAAAGCAAGAGTCATGTCGGTAAATGGCAAGGCTGAAACTTTGCATAATAGCAATTATTTTTGTTGTTGTTGAGCCCTTCACCAAATTCTCGTTTTTCAAGCAATATTGGACCGAAAGCAATATCAGTGCCAAAAGAAAACAACAAAAACAAGTTTATTTCGTACAAATAAATATATAGATATAATCATTTGATACAAAATACGTAGGGGCGCCCTTACAAAATTCTACCCCTTTTGCAACATTAAACCATCCCGTTTGCGTTTATCGAGGCCGTCTTACGACATTTAAGACCTCTATCAGGGCCCTGGGAGCCACTAGCAGTGTGGAGAGTGCAAAGGACGTTCTTAAAGATAGGTAATAAAATATAAGTACTAAAGCCTAAGCACCTAAAACGCCCGCTAATATGAAGTTTCAATGACGTTTTAAACTATGGTTAAGTTATACACATAACCATGAAATTGTCTATTAATAAAACTTGTTAAACTTCTATGAATAAGTCAAAAAAACCAATTCTGTCTCTAAATAATAAGCCTAGGTCATATATCTAACATAGCTCAACATTTCGCTTAGTATAATCCAATTTTACTGCCTATTGTGTGTCTTTAGTAATAAAGGTGTAATTCCACGTAAATTATTAAAATTTAAGTTCAATATACATATATATTAATATAACATTGTTAGATATTGCCGTAACCGGTGCTAAGTCGTCAACATGTTAATTTGCTTGTCACGCTTAGCTTAAGCACTTGTGTATACGTACTTAATAGTTGAAATTTGATATTTCCGAATGTCAAACCAAATTACAACAAACACAGGTCAAGCAGTAACCAGCCAGACACGTTCGAAATGAATAGTATGATTGCAGCTGCAACGAATAATTGGAGAATCCTTAATTTTGAAAATGACTTAAGCGCTGTATACATTGTCGATAACATAAATATTTGACACTGCTATAAGTGCTATCGTAGTAATTAATACAGGAGTCTTTTATCGTAGTAGGTATGTAGAATAAGTTAAATGTTGACTGATTTTATAATTAAATAAATATTGACATTTTTCTATTATATATAGTATGTAACTTGTTCCTACAGCTTCTGGTGCTGGTATTGTATTTCAAATTTCAGTCGTTTATTGATAAATCCAACGGTCTCACCGTCAAGCATTCGGAATTTAGTATTACCAAGCTTTATTATCCAAATCCTACTTGTAATACAATGTGTAAATACCAGAAAGAGATTTATCAGCAATTCTATCGATATCTACATAATCTCAATTAATATATATCACTGATAGGTAAGTGAGATCAAACGTCAGTTGGTCAGCCCGTTACCAATGCATGTAAATGTATTTCATTCTGACAGGGCTTATTCGTTGCTACGATAACGAGAGACGTTTCCAACAGGGTAGTTATTCGAAACCATTAGGCTGTAACGGAAAGCTCTTGCTTAACTTATATTTTTTTAAATTATGCCGATGGGTTTTCATTTAGCCACCCGGCCCAAAGTTAGGAAATTTTTATGTACAGCACGAGTTTTAGGGCTAATAAAGCATAGATCGTCGAGTCGATTCAGAAAATTTACGGTTGGGCTTCATTTACTGGGTTATTTGTGATAAAAATCTAATAATCCTAATTTGATACCATAAATCTTCTGAATGTTTTTCTCGAAAAATTTATAGTTTGTTCAGAAAAAAGCAACGAGAATGTATAATTTGAAAATTTTCTGGAATAATATATAGTGGTACTAAGGTTGGAAGACCGTTGGTAACCCCAAAACTTTCGATAATATTTGTGATGAATATGGCAGAAATTACTAAATGAGTTCAGTTGAATGGCATCGAAATTTACGACGTCCGTACAAAATTTGAAATTTTTAGCCTGGGCACTATAAGAAACTCTTATTGGTTGCAACTACTAGATGGAATCACGTCAACAAACCAAGCAAAACATTTGATTGGAGTAAACACATATTTTCAACCACTGTGTAGTTTACTGGGGAGGCTTACAATTACCATCTATTTGGTCTGTAAGCATCTTTAAGACTTTTTATTACTGCAACAATAAAAACCGTAGTTGGTACTTTGTCTCCCAGCAGCAGTAGCAATTATGAGCCTGTAAGTATGTATATATAAATTATTGTTATATCAAAGAATACGCCGATCGCTTCCGCAATCCGCGTATTGTAATTACCACATGCCACCAACCGGAACAGCGTTAATTACAGTTCATTCATGAGTGACAGCAGCCATAATTTTTTGTATCCGAGGCACTGTGTTTTTCCAAAAAAACGGTAATAACTTCACTAACTATCAGCTACGTACTGCTGCATCTGCACTGTCGCTATGAAATAACACTGCTAAGTGTATTATGTTTATCCTTTTACGCAAGCAGAGATATGTGACAGTTGGCGTAGCTTTTAATATCTTCTTAATCAGTATCCTGATAAAATTATATCCATGGTCTGTATTACTTGGTGGATATCCGCGTACTATCTATATGTGTAGCCATTGCTGAATGATCATTCTTCTTGTATAGTTTGAGAAATTAATAGCTGCTCTGCTCTGATTGTCTATTTACCAAAATACTGCCGTTACATCGATGATAATGTTGTTGTTATTGTTGTCAGTCAAATAATCTCGCATCCATTGGTTCGTCGCCATTCACCAATGTCCACTTGTGCAAATTGGTCCCATTGTTCTTTTCAAAGCGACAACAGCAATAGTAGCAGCAAATTATTTTAACTATTCCATGAACAACAGCAGTGTCTGTCGCGCGTGCGGGTAACGGGTTTTAATATTTCGAATGAATGAATGTTACCAATAGACTTCAATGTCATTTAATAATATAGGCATTGTACTGAGCTCGAGAGTGATATATAGAAAAACGAATAAGCGAAACTGAATCAATTAAAACACGCTGCGGTCACAAACTGTTGTATGCCATCAATCAGTCGCTCTTGTGGGTCAGATGAGGCGGTGGGTTAAGGGCATATTTCGAGAAACGGCAGCGGTAATGTAAAAAGCGTGAGACGCAGAGAATGAGATTAAGATAATAAAATTAGAATTAATATGATAATCAATAAAATCTACCTTATTTTCAAACATACATATTATTAGAAATACATAACAAATTGGTAATTTCTTCCATAATATAAATTAAATATATAGGTAATTATTTTTATTTAAAAAAGTGTTACACCCAAAATATTTTATAGTTTTCATTTGACGCAATACGAAATATCCTTTAAAAATAAGCCGATTATCAAGAGATGAGAATTGTAAGAAAAAGCCAAAAGGTAACAACACAGACATATAGCTGCATGCCAAAATAGAACCATATCTACCACTCTTGATCCCGCTGCCGCGTGATCCATAGCGATACTGACCCACTGGCTGGCTGACCCATGCCCCGCTCAATGACTCTGCTCCTACATCAGCCGATGATCGCAGATTCATTTAGTTTGCAACTGACTGTGTTGACCCATGACTTCATTAACAAAATTGCCGGGGTGTGCAAGAATGCAAGAACTAGAGTCTCAATGACGCTACACCCTGTTTGAGCTGAAGCCATGTTTTAACGTTGATTAGTCGACATTGTAACGGACAAGATAGCATGTCGATTTAGCTTCTGTATTTGTTTTCGTGTAAACAAAACAGTTGTGGCAATTGGAAAGATTTTGTCAATATGATAGTTATAAGGAATCGTTATCGAATAAGCTTACGGCGACCGTCATACAAAATATGATGGGTAACATCCCTTTGTTAGTGTTAGTGTCGGTTGAAATGATCAATACCAAAGCATGCTTTGTTTGTCTAGGACCTTGCGTGCGATGGGTCAACTTTGCTAAGCAAAATGTAGCACATCGGTTCTAGCTTCCCGTCAAACAACCTCATTCAATCAAAACATTGGCTCAATTGGCAGTTTTAACCGTTAATCCGTTATCAGATGAAAACAACATCGCAATCGTCTAGCCGTGAAATTAATGCTATAAAGAAAAATATTGAAATTTGAACCAGCACAATTTAACCTAGTTAGAACTGATGGATTTAAATTGAAATTAATTCGAACGTACTAAAACAGAACTCTCAGGCAACTAACTGAACTGGGCTACTGTAGTAGCAGAAGGTCTATGCTGACATTTTGGATTATTCTACAAATTGCCTGAAACATGCAAATGATGATTGGCTTAGCGGTAATAGTACATGCTTCGCGTTACCGTTGGTTGTGCCAAGTTTTTTCAATCTACACGGAAAATTGCCTGAGCTTCAGACTTTGTTGAATCTAAACGGAAAAAGCGATGTCTTGAATTTAGTTATACCTACAGCAGCAATTGTATCAATTTACAAAAATACAATTTATTACCGGGCAAGAAAATCTATATGTTACTACTATACTAGAACTATATTATATAAAATACCGATATTTATATATTTTACTGCATGTATAAACATGTACCGTTACAACACGGAGAAAACCTGTCCCATCAACTCTTATGTTGAACGCACATGTCATATAGTTCATTAAAATGGAAAACAACTATAAGACACAATAAAGCCTTGGCGATTATAAATTACTGAAATTTAAAGTTAACACTATTATGATAGGTAGAGTATCCCCGGTATCATTATAATCTAAATCCATGTGTTCTATATGAATTTACACCAAATCTTCTGCAGACCTTCCATTTGGATATGTCTATAACCTAATTTCAATTAATCAGCTATTGCCCTGAGTAAACAGATTGCCCATATATATTCTGCCTTCAGAATTGCTATTGGTGTGCACGTGTGTACCTGTTCTCTTCCTCTCTGTTCTTTTAACTTGGTGTTGATAAAAAAGTAAAATTTATTAGTACAGCGGTGTCTGTGGTAACCATAAACGAACTTTTTAAACAAATGCGCGAATACGACTATTTACGTCGTTGATATAAATTTTACAACAAGGCACCTCTCCAATCCCGTGTTCAGCACACTGCTGCTGCACTTGAATTTACATGGTGATATATTAAGCTACCAGCTGTGTTACATCAAGCTCCAACTTTAGTTTAGCCGAAATCTTTGGTTAATGATACTTATCTATCTTAACCTGAAAATTGCTATCAATATTAAGCAAGAGTGGATTGTTTATACAATAAACACAATCGTGGTCACTCTCACGGACTTCCGTACTTACCATGCACTATTGTACACGTCCAACCAGATTACTCTAATTATTTTAGAATAGTTTTAAGTTCGTCGCCCAGTCTGACTGGGATATAGAAGTCCGCCTAGGGGTCTGGAGATCGTTGCGGATCGAACAATTCAACACAGCCTTAAGTCTAACTATAGTCTTTTAAAACTGTTGTCGAAGGCGGAAAAGATTCATTTATCTGAAAAAACAAAATAGAATACTTTTTACCTTGGGAAATACCTAAGTAATGTCACAGGGCATTCGAATATGTTGTTGGAAAAAAATCAGCTCCAATGCAGAAACCTTGGTACTGGTATTTATTGAGTAAGGCTTTCGGATAATATAGACTGTAGTATAAAAACAAAGCATAGCCTGCCCTATAAATACGCTCGTAAACTTTGTTATGACCCGAAGCCATACATGGCTTATGATCAATTAAATACCTTGAGGAAAAAATAATCCTGGACCGTAATCATTATGCATGTCGTGCTGTTCTCGATATACTAAGCCTAAACCTGCACTCTTAACCCACCACACTAACCTGTTCCTTCTTTAACGTAATAAAGTAAGCCCTTCAGTGTTACCTGGGCCCGTACCACCATAGACTTCTATGTATTAAAGTAATTGCTAAGTTATACTAAAATAAATGGCAACAACATATTAACCCACATTATTTCGCTACCTAAGGAAGTTATAAATTACTATGAAAATATTTTCTGTATCTGCAAACATAATTCTTTAAAGTGAAAGGTAAACTAATTATTTTTAAAATAGCAATTAAAATACTTCTAAAATAAATTTTATATAAGAAACTTAGCATGAAACAAAATGGCTCCTCACATTAAAGTAATTTGATGATTAAAAAACTAAAAAGTAATTAACAAAAATGTTAAATAAAACAAAGTTAAGAATTATAAATAATGATTAAAAAGTGTCTTTAGTTCAAATTTTTTTAGTATAAAATAGAGTTATTAAACAGTGGTGTTATTTTATCCAAAATTCAGTCTTGCTTCGAAAGCTATAAAACGACAACGGCCACTCGTTGGTACTACATAGTGAAATTCGTTAACTATTATGTTGCGATCTCATGATTGTATCAGGCAAAATACCCAACATATATCTGTTTTCATCATTAGCGGAAATTCGCGGCGCTTTTGCAACATTTTTGGATAAAAAGACCATATATAAATTCGAATGTCCGCACTTATACATTACTTGGTTAGATATGATGCAAATTATCTTAGTGTTCGAGAATATTCTTCAATTGTTATTTGGTCACCAAACACACAGTTATATGGTTATTCAAGCAGGGTGGCAGCTTAGGTTCGAAGAATATAATTAACCATCACATAGCTAGAAAAAACGCTTTTAACGTATTCAATGGCGCACCATTATAGCTGAAAGTGAGGGTCCAGGTGTACGAGCCACAACTTTAGTTACAAAAAATTTTCACACCGCGATCAGTGACTGACATCGTGCATGAAACATAGGTGCCCATAGGGTGTGCGGTTACCCACAGATGGTCGGACCCCCTACACATGCCCCGTGCTAAACCAAATTAAGCCCCAAAGCACTCCAAAGCACGCAAAATTTTTGGTAATAATTTTGGCAAAATTCCAGAAATTTTTGGTAAAATTTGCTTAAAAATTAGCACAAATTGAAAAGATTGAGAAAATTTTTAGCAAAAATAAGGAAAAATTAGGAGTATGGAAGTCTCATCGATAGAAATCTGGGAGTGGAGCCACCCCAAATGTAAACCCTTCCTGTGTGAAATCGGAAGGAGGGGCGCGAATCTATAAATCCCCGCGTGCTACGCCACTGAACATATTAGTATAATTTGATGTTAGCTGGATAGAGATTTGTTATTATATTAGCTGAACAAGTTTAATCAACTAATGAAAAACTCCTCAATTCAACTTGTTTAAAAAAGTTTAAATGTTTTCAAATATATATTTATCATAAATGTGTTTTGGACACTTGAGGTTTTCGGTACAAAGATGAGTTTTGATCCAGGTTTGTAATATCATTTATTTGAATTATATTCCAAAACAACACCAATGTAGTTTTTTATTATTTTATATTATATTTTAATAAATTTAAAAATTCGGACTGCACTTGAAACCTTTAGTAACTAAAGCGCATCCTTGATAAATCAGCAAAATAGTGTTTGCATTCGTCTGACAAGACTTTAAGAATTACTGCAGAATTCCACAATATTATATTAATAAATATTTAATATCCGATTATTTCAAAATATGCGTTTTTAACGAATTATATACGCATCCACCAGATAAACTATCGTAAATATCCCGAATTAGTACATACATTAGTGGAAAACTTTTATACTTTATACATTTAGAATGTTTAATTAAATATTTTGATATTCTAAAGTCTAGTTACATATGATAGTTACAGATTTTACCAGTTAAATTTTATTTATAAACTCTAAACTTCTGTTGCAATGGATAGTAACCAACTGAAAAGGTCATAATTTTCACATTGTACATAACATGTTAAAGATATTAAATATATATGCTAAAGACTGTTAACTTTTTTTACTAGATTCTATGTCGAAATATGTCTGAATATAAACAAAAACGTATTGTTTGTGCTTTCTGTGTCTAAATATGCAGGTTTCCCAAAAAGTGAACAGTTTGGACTCTTGAAGGCGTGCGCATGAAATTAAAAGCTCTAATGATTGTGTACACTGGATTTTAGTCTCTTGTAACAAAAGCTTAGAGACACTTGTCTTTAGTGATTTCTTTGAGATTGAAATCGCTAACAGATAGCTGCAACAAACTTTTGTCGTAGCAGGAAAAGACAATCTCTACATAAAAGTGCCCACTATTCAATGAAACCTGTACTATTTCCCAATTTAACGCATTGTTTCAATATTTGTATCAAACTTTACACAAACAACGCACATATTAAAAACTAATGTGCAAAACATTTTAGTTGAATCGTGTAATTCTTCAAAGTTGATATACAATTTCATGCAAACTAACTATAATAGTTGTAAAACGAATGTGTAAAATGCTTATGCGTCATTTGTGTAACTTTTAAATGATAGATTCAATTTTATACAAACAACGTAAAGATTTAAAAATAATGCACAAAATATTTTTACCCGCATGCACTGTATAATCTTACACGGTCTACGCAAATAACTGCAAACAAACGTTCAAGAGGCTTTTACCTCATTTGTAAACCTGTCTCGCGACTCTCTTGCGCGTAAACCTGCGCGCACTCTCCACTAAGATCATTAGCAACAAAGCAGTAGGTAGCAAATATTTGACGACTTGCAAACGTTGAAATTGGGTCCGTTGTAAAAATAACTTGTTCTCTTGATCGACAATATGGTTATGGGACCTCGGAACTCCAAAACATTTAATAACGAAATGGAGACGGAAACTGTCCCATCTAAGTTTCACAATCGTTAAATCACAATTTTCCTGTATCAGATACTGATACAGTCAAATTATTGGACTCGGTAAAATGAAGCAAAATTAAGGCAAAATTAATATATCCAACCGTTCAGATAACTAAAGGCGTGTTCACACGCTCAAACTTTTTGCTCAAATTTTAATCAAAATTTGAACTCAAATTTTGATCAAAATTTGAAAGCATCTTTTTCGCTTTTTTCGTAAGTTTGAACGTGTGAACACTGTTCAAACTTTTCAACAATACCCCTGTAACCAATCATGGACGAGACGTATTACGTGAAAAAGTTTGAGCTCAAATTTTGAAATATTGCCTTTTTTCTTTAAAAATTACTGTCAAATTTTGATCAAAATTTGTTCAAATTTTGAGCTCTAATTTTGAGCTCAAAATTTGAGCAAAAAGTTTGAGCGTGTGAACACGCCTTTAGTGTCTGCAACCCCCCAACCGTGGGCCACATACTGGGTCCTACTTTGCAGAAAACAGTGATGTTTTCGGTTACAAAATATGTTCAGCAAGCATAACAAATTTGGAGACGATATTTTTCAATTACTCCACAATTTCTCCTAAAATTCTCTGTATGCCATGGGCGCGTGAGACTGTCGGTCTGGGAGCAGGATTTTTGATCAAAAATATGGTTTTTTGACGACGACATTTGAAAACAACCAGCATTTCTTATAAATGAACATAAAGTAGCCAGTTTTCGATATCAGCATAACAATGCAAAATACGAAAAATAAATTTTAACAGCATTTAATAGTACCAATAATCAGTCGTGTATATATCGTAATTTTATAAATTACGTCTATCCTAAATTTCGGCAAAATCTTCGATGTCGAAACCTCGGTCCGCACGGTCCACATTTTCATTTCTGCCAAAATGTTCAATTCGGTATAAGTTTGAAAATTTCTTCAGACTTCTTGGATTTTTCACATCACCGTCGTTCATGCCAAATTCGCGGATTTATTTTTGCTTCAAATTTTTCATTTTTACTCAAAAACTATCAAAAACAAGAAAGGTACTCGCATTAATTTTACCTTTAGTTCCAGTCCGACCACACCAACAATATAGTATAAATAAAACAGCATTTATACTATATATATTAAAATACACATCAATGCTAATACGATCAGCCATTAGATAGTTCGTAACTGTCTACTCATATAAAGGGTATCGAACAATGATCGCAATCCTATTATACGCATCACGGCATCGCAGCACATTAGTTAGTTAGTTAGCACTTTGAAAGACATCTTGGACTGTGTAAAACAACACAGTAACTTCACATTTTGCAACGGGAACGAGCAATAATTTACAATTTGTAAATTTGACAAGTTGACTCTACTCACTGCTGTAAAGTTGCAGTTGTGTGTGCGACATCGTATAACAAAATAAAATGAATATTGACAACTGCGACAATTGCGTATGATGCTATTTGCAATTACTACTACTAATATCCAAAAGATACATTAGCTTTTTGTTGTAAATACATTTTATACAAAATAAATGTTTATTGCGTCTCAGTTAATACGTTGAAAAGATGATTACTGTAATACTGAGTCCAGTGTAGCTTCACAATTATTATTGATTTAGGGGTTATGATTTATATATAATACCTAGATTTCTTGATATATTTTATATAGGTCTTTCCTGATCGTTCTAAATATATATTTCAAGGATATGAATCCGCTGTTTACAGATGCGTTATTGAGACGAGCGCCTTAAAGTGTTGTAGTGCAGCACAGATTGGGCCTTTAACAATAGATATAGAGAATCTATATGGTTCCGGCCCCCACAACAAAGAGATCAGGTTAGCTAAAACATATTATATATCCTCACATATAATTACATTTGTACAATATGAAACCGAACATTTCCGGCGTAGGTAATACATTTTCTGCATTCGTAATTTTGTCTCTAATTATCTTTAATGCTATCATGAGAAACTTGGAGCTACTAATGCGAGATTCACGTTATAATGTCCCCACCAGTTGGAACTTATGTACCCCACCCTGTGGCAGGCACACCCTTCACAACAGGGTGTCTTAGACACCCTCTACTTTTTGAATAAAAGTTCATAGGGTAGCTAGCTAGCCGTTAGCTTTATTGTAGAGGGTGTCAAGCACACCATACTAGTTTTACGGTTTTTTTATAATATCGACCATACTGTCGGGTCAATTCCCATATAGCCTACGGGGCACCGTAAAAAACTGCAAGACATATGGCGTATTGGTTACGGGGGATCGTGCTTGTCTTCGGGGGGTGGGGCGGGGAAGTTCGGGGCCTCGGGAGGATGCCTTTGGGTTCAAGGGGGGTGCTTGGCTTCGGGTACGGGGGCACCAATGCAGAGCATCGGAGCGGGCGTGGAGTGAGCCCCAAGGATGGGGGTTCTGGTAGGGCCCCAACTGTCTAGGCCTGCACTGGATAGATTCAAGTGCCACTTCCGAATTTATCTTGCATTCTACATTTTAGAGTCAAAATAAAATGTTTTCATCGATAAAAATTTTTATTCAGTAATTTACAATATGGAAGTCACCATACTAATACTATACGGTGTCTGCCACACTGTCACTGCAGAACAATAGGATTCCCGCGGCACTCTACTGCCAAAATGCAGTAGCTAAGGGTGTTCCTGACACCCTCATATTTTGTATATGGTATGGGTGTCGCTGTCACTGTCTTTACGGTATAGCCTACACTACAGGGGGACAAAAGTTCCAACTGGTGGGGACATTATAACGTGAATACCGCATAAATATATACTGCTGTCAAGCTCGACAATAATTTCAAGTCATTCCAATGTAGCTATTCAAGTGTTCTATTCTTCATTTAGCTATTGCAAATCACTCTCACCGCAAAAGTAAATCTCGATAATTTTACCAATTACGACGGAAACCTTTAATTGTGCAACTTTGAAAATATTCGATTCGATTTGAAATCAAACAGAAAAAACCTCTCCCAAAAGCGAGGACGGGTTGCCAAGCTACACCGTCGGTTTCCTACAGAACGGTGCACATTCGACCCCGCCTAACACGACTCTCAAGGGAGAGGCAGCAGTGCACTCAGTCCAGGGAATCTAATAGCTTAGCATGCATCACGCGCGCTTCGCCATGGTGTTTGGCCCTTTTCGGTGGCGTACATATCTAGTTTCCTGGTATGATTTATTAGAAGTCCCCCCGGAGAGTCAACCCCTAGACCTAAGTACAGGTAATAAGGTCATTTCCATCTCTCACTCATGGAAGCCTAGAAATATTTGTACCTAAAATGATTTTACGAACTCACTGGCGGCACTCTAATTGTATCTTTTCATCTCTCATATTTTCACAATTACATCTCTCTCGCGGTTAATCGCATTGTTTCTTCTTGTCAAGTAATGCTCGAGTAAACTTAAGCTGACCTCACCAACCATCCTATTTTGTAATTTAGCATAAAATTCGTTACGCAACGGTTTTTGATCAATTGAAATTCGACGAAAACCTGTTCGCAAACACACTACTCCCAATTGAAATATAACCATTTTGTATTCCCAAAAGTTTAATTTTTAAGAGGCTCTTATTTGATCAGTTCCTCATGTCTAACGAATGTTAACCTATACCTTGGAGTCGTAAAGGGTAAAGATTCTTTTGAGGTGACCACACCACTATAAGGGGTCAGTGCCGGTTAGTAAATCTCGTATTTATCAAATTTGTCAACACGCGTTAGACATTTATAAATTTTCCTTAGAGCTATCGGCCAGGGGCGTTCAGGGGATGAATATGAATTTGCTGTTTGTATCTGAGCAAAGCTCAGTTTTGGTTATTTGGAAAGGACTTAAATATTCTCACTTTCGGGTACGTTTTTGTTCACTTTTCTTAAAGTCTTTGTGTGTGTTTCCTTTGTTTACCACCTCTTGTGAACTTCAAAAATAAAGACATTTGAGTAATAAATTCTGCTGTTGAACATTTTGTCAGTAGCCCCCTGACCAATACAGTATCCTTTAAACTCAGTTGCCATAAATAAACTAGGTCCCTAGGAATATTCTTAGTAATTTACGCTTGCAAGAATTAAAGTTAATGATTTCAAGCGACTTGCTGCGCTAGCTAAAATAGGCTGATTTTAGTACTAATCTCAGTACTATGTTTTTAAAATTTGTGGTTTACAATTTTTATAAAATTGAGGCCCTTTCGTTCAAAATCAAGATCTAACAGACCATTTTGCAACTTGGCTCCGGTTTCTTTCCGACCCAAGCAACGACTGATATTTCTGGTTAAAGTCAGTTCAAAAATCTTGAAGTCGTTTTCTAGGGAGAACCAAAATTCAACCCTATAAAGCTTAGAACGAATATCTCAATTTAAGTACAAAGTACCACGTTTACATCGGTTCAGATAAGTCGTAAACGAGTCAAAGATTATCGTTTTGTAAGGACACTCTAAAAGAACAGTTAAAAAAATTGGGGATTCTTGCAAATTTAAAACAGAACCTCTCAGTATCAAAACTCTTAGCAAAATTGACTTTCATTATTTCATGAAATATTGGTCGGCAAAAATTTGATCAAATGAAGGCGATCTACCATTTTATAATTAGATTTTGCTAATAGAAATTGACAAACCAATTTAACCAAATATATAAACCCAGGCTATAAAATAAACCTGTTTCATATAAGTTGAACTGCTACATTACTGTTAATTTAATTATAATATCTAAGCCTTAGAGTGTAGTTGCTTTTCTAAGTTATTGATATGCGTTCACCTGACTCTACTTGTTGAGTACCTTCATGCTTGCGATGCATCTCCACTACGCACTGTACTCTAAGCACGATGGTCCGGCATTAGGTAAATCGGGTTGTTATAAACACTCGTTCAGTGTCGTATATGATTTGATACTTCCACGTCGTGAACGCTCTGCCTCTAGGGCGATTCCAATTTAATGAATGTTTTGCAAAGAGTTTTACTGACATGGGTGCCATCCTATGTAATGATCTTAATAAACCAATTGAATTGAAGAATGTATTTTCTTGTTGATTTGTACTTCATAGTTTTCCAACAAATGACCATATAAAAATTGATTTATAAATTTTAATGTATTGAATTTCACAGTAGTATGTAGTAGGCATGTTGCATTCCAGATCTTTCGAGTAAGCAATTACTGCATAACAAAGTGTATTTAAATCCGCAAAACGCTGGTTTCAGTGCATCAGTTTCATTTGATCGTCCTTTTGTTTGTTGGCATTAATTGTCCAACGATATCGGTTCATGTGTCACTGTAGTATTACGGTTGTTCTCTTTATTTTAACAAGTCATCGTATAATATTAAATCGTGAAATTGCGATGTTGAATTTAGTATGTGCTTCATTTGGTCCTGATTTATATTGCTCAAATTATGTAATATGAGAACAAAATGGAAATATTATCAAATTTCTGTGTATATTTTAATTATCGAATTTAACTAAAATAATTAAATCGTTCAGTTTTCGCTTCATGCAACAGTGCTATTAAAAATCCCTGGACAATATTGGGCGACACGTGTTTCAATGTCTCTGAGTTTGTTGAATATTAATTCGGTAATTTTGTTGTTAAACGCAGTTTAGCGCTTACATTTGATTGCATTTTAGCTCAGATTATCGCTCAAAGCAGTCTATTATCTGAAGTATATAAATATATTTATATATCGAGCTAAAGACTGGTCATGAAACATAGTAGAAGTTGAACTTTGAGGGATCTAGCAACCGTTACATTGGAAATTGAGTGTGACAGAAATGGAGGAAAAAGTGGAGAAAATTAAAAAATCAAAAATAAACCAAAAATAAAAAAAATGGAGGGAAATGAGTGAAGCTATATATAAAAAATATGAGGAAAATAAAAGGAATATCCAAGACAAATAAATACGATCTAACAAATAATTTAGTAAGGATAGCTGAAAGTTATTCGGTAGTAAGGGATAAAAAGAATATAGAAAGAAAAGAAAACTCGAATGAAACAACAAAATTTGATGATAAATAAAAAACTGACTGCAAATGATAGAGGTAACGTGGTTGGTATGGTTTAAAAGCAAAAGGAATAAATGTATAAAATAGAAAACTAATAGCCTAAGAAATATATAAAAATGACTAAGAACAGACGAATAATACATTGCCAACAAAAATGAGTTAAAACTATAAAAAACGAATGAAAAATGAAGCTAAGTTGACTAAGTTTTGGTTGAAAAATATTTCTTAAAAATTCTGAGAAACATTGAATAATAATTTTATGCCTGGCTCCGCTGACTTATCTACGAATAAATATACCGCTTCCGTGAAAATAAAAGCCACAATCTATGTGAATTAAGTACAAAATTTCCACCTCCTTGTCCATTGCCTTAAACACTAATATTCAAAACAGTGCTAAACGATACTCCGGGTTTTATAAACCATGCATGCTCGAGTTCCGAGGTTCGAAGAAGGAGATTAGGCGGCTCTCCGAGGGCGGGAGGGCTTCGGCCACCAAAGCAGGGGATCAGCCGGTGGCCGGCGAGGGGTGGTTCATCGGTAATGGAAGACAATCCTCCAAACCCCTCACGAGGTTATAAACCATTACAATTTCTCCACAGGAACCGTTTTGAAATCATGTAAAAACCGCGTAAACTATCCAAAACAACACTAAGCATGATAAAGGTTAAAATTTGCAAAATGGGTCAAATTGTAATGAGTGTATCCTAGACATATTACTTATACATCATTTCTATCTTAAACCATCGCTCCGAAAAATGAGGCTTTTGGAATATTTATTCCGAGAAGCTGAACACTTGTCTCAAAGTGTTCAAATCGTATGCCTACATGGCAGTGGTAAGGTATCCAGCAAGGCGTTGTCATGCGTTAATTAAGTCGTGTATTTAACGGGCCCAGTTAATGTTTTCATCAATACTATAATTACGCCCGCTCTTATAGCGTAATTCTAGGGCAAATGTAAAAACGTACGGTCATACATTCTCGTAGGAAGAGTGGGATATTCCCCTGGACTGAGGCTCGAATCCCCTGTTCCCCCTCTGGTGTCGCCTGTCAATCCTAGGAGGTAGCGTGATCCCTCTGGCGACGCTTCGAAAGCCTTCCCAGCCCCATTTAGGAATATTTTGATAAAAATAGCCTAAAATTCTGAAAAATACGCAATGATTGCTTGAAAATTAGCATAAACTGAAAAAAATTGACAAAAACTGGCGGATATTTGCAACAATTGGCAGAAAATTAGCAAAAATGGTGGAAAAGATGTCAAAAAATTTGAAAAATTTTGAGTCCCAACAAATTTCGGAGCTTTCCCACCGACGACCTCCCCCAACCCCACACCGACCGGCTAACCCACCGGCACCTGAGGAGTCTGAAATATTAACGCAAGCGTTGAAATATATAAGCCTGCTTGCTACTCATGAAGTGATATATTTTGTTGGGCCGCCGGTAGTTGGAACTTCACCATTTCCTGATGAATTACATTTTTGTGCAGTGACCGTGAAATTTTCGGTTTGAACCAGTTGTTCTTCATGATATTTTGATGTTTGCGAAGACTGGAATTTCTGTTACACATAACATACATAAATTGTCTTAACGGATTTCTTTAATGCAAGTGTAACACTTAATTTTTATCAATTAATGTTTTGATTTGCAAATTTTCCTGTCAATATTAAACAATGAATATACATTACTGAACCTTATATGACAGCAGACGATGTTGAATCATTTCTGCTATATTTTTGAGAAAAACTTATTGTTACCACGAAATAAATATAGACTGATTGACTGATTAAACGATTGACTAATTTTATTGACAAATACAAGTCTGAAACCTAAAACTGTCGGTTATTAATTTTAATATTCTATCTATATTCTAGTGGATTTCTTTTTAAAGCACATTTCTTATCATAATTACACAAGTAGCCAGCGAAACCAGAGTCCGGTAATATGTGTACATATCTGTTTCGGAAGCCAAAACATAAGCACGTATCTGCAAAATTCATACTGTAGTGTTTTACCGTTGTAATGATAGCTTTGCTTTTAACAAATGCTTTACTGATTTAAATCGAACACGTACATTACGAACACACAACTAGGATATACAGTTAGATATATAAATTCATATATATTAGTGCATAATTATCTATATAAATTTATAGCATATTTTGCATATAAACATATTGCTAGCAATAAAGAAATTATTACGGATAGATAACTAGTAATTTAAGGGGACAAATGTGCTATATCATTATTCTATTCTTTGCGAACGGTCGCCGACACACACTGTTTTGTCCCATTATGTCCGAGTAGCAATTATCTATTATATGTAGATTTTCGCCTACTTTATAACAATATAACTTTAATATATATCTATTATTAAGTATAATAATACGATTCGTAATATAAATCCGAATGGCGATATATTTATAATTTAATAATAATTAGTGTAATAATATGGTTTCAACGTGTATAGCCGAAAATAATAGGTCAACTGCCTGGCTTTTAGGAATTCGATGGCTGGCTTTTACAAATTCGCAGAATGAAACAATACTTGTTACTAATTTTGGTTTATATATATTTTTTGCATATATACAAACATATATTATTGAAAAGGAACATTCAAACTTTTTGCCGACGGAGTTTCTTTGAATAACCAAAAATTGTGCATAAATTTATACCAACATTATATATTTGTTTAACAGGCTGCTGCCTATTCACAATATTTTATTCCAAAAGTAATAGAATATTCCAAAAAATTTTTTGCAAACATTTGGAGTAAAAGCGTAAATATCCCGCTTATATTAACAGTCTGATATCGTGAAAACGTAAACTTTGAAAAAATGTAACGGTTAGGAAATTTTGTCGAACAAAAGTTGGACAGTCAACAGTGCCCCAAACATAGATTCGAGTTTCGTCAAAAATCACCCACATAAAGTGTTAAACTCAACTAATCGAAACCAGCTCTTTGAATGCATTAATAAATAATAAACATACTAACGGTGACTTTTTCACCAGCCGTTGTTCACTAATACATGTGAAATTTTTAAAGCAAGCACAGTCATGCACCAGACTAGTTTTCACAATTTTTCATTGAAGAGCTGCACACGATATTCTACTTTTTCCCTTTTCCCCACATTTTTGAGCAATCCTTCATTAATGGAACACTTCCTAGCATTTGGCTTTGCGCTGACGTAGCTGCTGATTATAAAAAAGACCGACCGACATCTGATTCTACAATTTATCGCCCTAACGCCTTGCTATCAAATTGCTGTAAAATCATTGAGTCAAGCTTCAATAATGAACTACTAAGCCACGTTTCATTAAACAATTGTATATCTTATTCAACTTCAACCTGTACACAAATTTTACAATCGGTCAATGACTCGTGTATATACATTGCCACCGGAAATTATATTGATGCGATCTATATTGATTTCACCAAAGATTTTGGACACAGTCTGACTAAAAGAAATTAGTATGTTGTGGACTTTCGGAATGTCAGATCAGCTAAAAGCTTGGTTGAATTCTTTCCCGACAAAAATTTTGGGGTAAACTTAATTGCTTTCTCCGTATTACCCTGTTACATCAGTTGCCCCATTAGTGTGTTGGGTTCGTCCCAGCTTTTATCGCATATCAATGATGTGTGTTACCTAATGTTAACTGTAAGAGTTTTGCTGATGATGTCAAATTGTACGTTCAACGTCGACCTAATGATTTCAGCCAAACTTCTACGTTTTTGCAAGAAGTGCTTTACAACGCTGGAAATTGAGCACATACATGGCAACTGTCAACTTCCACCGCCATAATGCAATTTATTACTGATGTGTCAATGAAGCTCAAATGATTGCAAAGACTACAGCCGTCTACACAGTTATCTGCGACATTTGCAATCACTGTAATGCTTCGTACTTTAATTTGTTATTGTTAATATATCGTTCCTGAATTTCTTTCTTCACAGTAGTAAATACCGAAGAAATGGCTTATGGTTTTTACCATTCAACGCTACCACGTCGGCTACGATTAGAAATTTAAGAGTGAACATTAGCTGCAAATCAATTTTGAATAACATATACAAAAACAATATTCCGAAGTTCCCTTACTTTTAGCTGTACAGTTTTGCTTCTGGCCTACGTATCATAAGTACGACCGCAATTAGAATAGCGTCGCAGGTCTGAGCCCCACGCTACTTTGGTGGTATTGATCTCCTATAAGGCAAACAACATTGTCTCACACACTACCTGTGAAGCAGATTGGACTGGGCAGTCTTTTACAATGATCGGCTTACAAGATTAAATTTGGAGCCGCTGGAATTACGTAAACTACATTCTCACCTTGTTATAGTATATATAAAATCCTAAATCATAAAATTGTTACCTGCCAAGATTTATTCGTATTATTCAAGATTTACCAGTCTAGGAATTAACCAAAAAAGTTGTGGAAAATAAATTTGAAACAAATGCATTATGACACGAATTTTCATTAGGTGCCATTATAGACGCCTGAAATTTATTACCGCTGTTTATTGGGAGCAAACGTCATGTAGACGCCCTCTGTACCAAAGGTTTTAAAAACTGTCCGAAGGTAGCTGATGTTACATCGTTTTTACTTTACGATAGAAATCCATAATCAGTTGTAAGAAGAATAACTCCTTGCCGATTTGCTTTTTATTCAATTGTATGACCTTTTCCAATGATGAATTTGCTCGGAAATTAACATATTGTTTGTTGCCATCAGCAGCTACCGTGTACTGTTAGCCTAGTTCCTGACCCTAGACTAAGGCTGATAGTTGTGTGTACTATTGAATAAACTATGCTTGTTGTTATAAGCACTGTGCAATGAAATTCTGCAAATATATAGTAGCTTAAACGAAGTTATTGTAGATTCGATTCTCGAGTTTAGCTTACAATGCAGCAGCATATCTAACATAGCTTACCGTATGTGTAACTTATTACATGGGTATCATACATTTATTGTTGTTATCAAACATTAATATCATACATTTAAGTTGTTTATCATACATTAATATCATAGGTTATTCATGTGCTGTTACGGGCGTATTTTGTATATGTACCGCCCATCCTTGAATATACCAGCTGTGTCTGGTGGCCTGTATACTCATCGGATATAGATGCACTCGAACGCGTTCAACGCTACTGTACGCTCAGGGCATACGCGAGAGTAAAACTCTTTTCCCGAAAACTATACTCCTCGCTTAAGAACTTAAAAACCTTAAAGACTGAACCACACGAGTTGAGACGACATCACTCAGATTTCTCCATACTTATAATATATGCACACCATTCTTTTGACTTTTCGGTCAACAGTTCATTCGTGTTGCCACAAACGAATATCACACGTGATCATTC
Organism: Trileptium ribeirensis; assembly: GCA_030248225.1. Taxonomy (NCBI): domain Eukaryota; kingdom Metazoa; phylum Nematoda; class Enoplea; order Enoplida; family Thoracostomopsidae; genus Trileptium; species Trileptium ribeirensis. The sequence goes on from JASANE010026732.1 coordinate 48,908, forward strand.
TCTTTGATCAAAGAAACCTAGATTCAACGCATATCAATTAGCTCACGCTTTCATTGAAATAAACATCTGGAGCGAGCTTACTGAAAGTATAGAAGACAGTCCTATTGTCATGGTTAAAACTTCTTGTGAGTTCATGAATTTGTTGAGCATTTAAAATATAATCGAAATTTATAAGGTCAACTGTAAGTGAATGTCTTTCCCCTTTCTGACCGCATCCCTTATATTTCATGATAGTTTTGCATAAATTTTCTCACATAAAAGCACGGACACTGCTTCATAACACATTTGTACAACTGTTTATTAAACAATTAAAAATATAGGAAAGAGGGGCCCCCCCCCCCCCCCTTTAACCAGAGTAGTGAATGGGTATAGACTGCTGAGATATGAATTTCTTAGCAAAATGAAGGCAATAGACCATCTACAACTAAATAGTTGAAATTTAACTGAGACCTGTTTAACCTCACAATCACAGCAAAGAATCCGTTTAAATAATCAATAACGTACATGTACCAATAGGTATAGTGGTAAGCCATTAAATGTATTGGTTAAAGCTGACAAAACTAACCAAAAGTTAAATGATTTTTTGGTCATTACGACTTACCTTCTACGTAGAATCTATTATCAATATTATGTTTTTAGCATTTGGGCAGCAAAAATGCAAAATAACATATAGGTTCGTTTTAGTATTTTAACCAGTGCAATAATTTCTGGCCTTATAGATGTGCCGCTTAAAACGTGGAATCCTGAAAGTCTTATGATAAAATTTTTGCTGCTCCTATAAAAGTCAGCTGCCTCTTATTATTGGTATGGACACGTAAATAAACATCACATATGTACGTGTTTCGGGAATATTCGGTCCTAAGTTATATATTTATATTTAGCTATTATAGCATACTATTTCAAACTTTTTTATATTTCAGATGTGGGTCGACTACAAACTACGATGGAATCCTGCCGACTACGACGGAATAAAGAAAATACATATTCCACATGATTTGCTATGGCGACCGGATATTGTTCTATACAACAAGTAAATTCTGCTTTAGCATGTTATACGCTCACATGCCATGGTAATATGAAATCTGTTGTTAAAAGTTTTTTCCTTCCTGAATTTGCAACTAAGCTTTAAAAAGTAGGACTGTAAATTGACGACAGCTACTACGTTTTATAGCTAGCTCTAATCTTGCATTATCGACTAACACTGGATTAGCAAGATTCAATCAAGAGGCAACTACATCGAAGCTCCGTATAAATACGCTGTATTTTCAAACATAAGACGCGGACTTTTAAAGACTTAGCTGTATGTGAAATTACAGCGACCATGTCTATGAAAGGTTCGGCAATCCACTATTCCATACAAGAGCATGCCATGTATTTGAAAATAAATTTAACTTTTGTATTTAACAAATTATGCTTTTTGGAGCATAAGCTGAACCCGAGAAAATAGCTTCAACGCAGTGGATGGACGTGTGTTTCTATCACCATGACTACAATTAAAAACGTCGAAGTACAACTTGTTATTTTCTTAGACAATGTTTAATTAAGTTTGTCAGGTTTCTTCGATACATTACTAAAATATAGATAGCATCAAAAAGACATATAGACAGTATCAACCCAATTATAAACATCAAATCACCAGTTACCCCGAATTCTGCATGCTTACCATTAAATGTACGTTGCTTACAACAAAGCAACACATTTCATGCCCGAATAAATTGGCCTATCGTGGAATGTTTGACAAACTAATGTCTACGTTGTGAATTGAATTTGTATGATTACAAATGGCGTATGCGCATGTAAACTACTGAGCTAGCAGCTGTTGCTCGATTTCTTAAGGAATCTTGCAAACTGAAAGAATAATAACGCATGTGCAAGCAATCACCACACAACACTAGTCAGCGCACA
>JASANE010026733.1:0-46158 GCA_030248225.1 Trileptium ribeirensis
ACAAAAATTTATTCAAAAATACACCCCTAACAGTATGCAGAAGTGTCTGTTAGGTAGAACAAATGGTATAATAATTCACAGTGAATACATTATAGGAAAAGGGTATACAATTGAATAAAAAGAGAATCAGCAAGGTGTTATTCCTCTTACAGCTGAATATAGGTTTCTATCATAATGTAAGAACGATGTTAGATTAACTTTTTTCAAGCCGTTTTTAAACGCTTTAGTGCTAGGGGCGTCTATAAGAGGTTTGCTCCCAATAAACTGCGGTAATGAATTCCACGCGTCTATAGCACGAACTGAAAACGCGTGCCGTAAAGTATTTGTTTTAAATTTCATTTTCACCACTTTTTTTTGAGTGACCCCTAGTATGGCAAACCTCGGATAATACAAATAAATCTTGGCAGGCATCAACTTTATAATTTAAAATTTTATACATCATAACAAGGTCGGAATGTAACCGACGTAATTCAAGCGACTCCAAATTTAATTTTGTAAGCCGATCATTGTAAGACGCCTCTGCCCAACCCACTCGGCTGTACAGGCAGCGTGTGAAATAACGTTGTACTCGTTCAAGCAAATCAATATCACCATAATAGCATGGGGACCAGATTTGCGACGCATATTCTAATTGTGGTCGGACGTAGGTTTCGTAAGCCCGAAGCAGAATTGAACAATTAGAAGCAAGAAAACATCGGAATAAGATATTAATCGTCCTATATGCCTTTTTAGACATCGATTTACAGTGTTTATTACATTTGAGCGATTTATCAATAATAACACCTAAATCTTTATAGTGAGCGACGAGAGGGAGGGTTTCCCCATGTAAAGTGTATTTAATGTTCTCTCTTGAATTCCCTAATCGTAACAGACAACATTTCGGTGTAGATATCGAAAGTTGCCATATATGTGCCCAATTTCCCACGTTGTAAAGCGCTTCTTGCAAAAACATAGAAGTTCGATGGGAATCATTAGGTCGACATTGGATGTATAATTTCACATCATCAGCAAATTTCTTACTGTTAACATTAGGCAACACACTTACAATATCATTAATATACAATAAAAACAAAGAAGGACCCAATACACTACCTTGCGGGACACCTAACAGGGTAATACCGAGAATAACAATTATTAACTTTTACCCGAAATTTTCGATTTTTCAGAAAAGAATTTAACCAAGCTTTTAATTGATTTGATATGCCAAAAGCCGATAACTTATGAATTAATTTCTTATGAGAGACTGTGTCGAAAGCTTTGGCGAAATCAATATAGACCGCATCTACATAATTTCCGGTGTCGATGGATACACACCAGTCATTAACCGATTCTAAAAGTTGAGTGCAAGTTGACCGTTTAGCTATAAAGCCATGCTGCTGTTTAGATATAAGATTGTTTGATGAAACGTGTCTAAGTAATTCGCTGTTGATTATTGATTCCATGATTTTACAGCAATTTGACAACAAGGAAATAGGGCGATAGTTTGTAGGATCGGATGCCGGTCCTTTCTTATAAACAGCAATTACGTCAGCGCACAGCCAAGTACTTGGAAGTATCCCATTAACAAAAGATTGTTCAAAAATATGTGATAAGGGGAAGCATAAAATATCACGTAGTTCTTTAAGAAAAAATTGCGAAAAATGATCTGGCACATGACTGTGCTTGATTTTTAGCTTTCCCATATATTCATAAACAATGGCTGGTGAAAAAGTGATCATTGATAGGTTTACACTACGTGAAATATCGTTAATAGGAGGGATAGTCCCGTCATCTACAACAAAAACTTTTGAAAAGGAATCTGCTAATAAGCCGGAGCGAATTTGATCATTTGTCTCAAGGGTACCATCGTGCGATCTCAACGCGCTGATACCGCTTTTTGAGAAACAGCGATTATTAACATATTTAAAGAGTTTGTTACGGTCACCTGAATTTAACACTTTGTGTTCTTGTTTTTTACGAAAAGCAAGTATAGCTTTAGAGCACCGTTGACTAAGCAATTTATATTCGTCAAAGTTTCCCAACCGCTTGCATTTTTTCCAAACTTTGCTTTTTTGCGATATGAGACGGTTGATGTAAGTGGGATATTTACGTTTCCTGTCCACGCTTTTGCAAGACTTTTGTGGAACATATTTCAGGCATGCATCGTACAATACGTTATAAAAACAATTCCACTTGTCTTCAACTGAGGGAAAACTGTGCAGAATTCCATCCCAATTAAAGGAAGCCAGATAGTTTTTGATTCCCTGAAAATTTGTTCTTTTGAAGTCAAAGCCTAAGTTGATTTCCGATGTTTCAGTGGTAAAATTTCCACTTAATGAAAAGGCAACTGAAAAGTGATCCGAAAGTGCAAAGGTTTCAGCACAGTTTACCACAGGAACATTCAGCACAGACGTTGTAAGTACCAAGTCGAGAATGTTTTTGTTTCTTGTGGGAAAGGTGACAAGTTGCTGCAAACCCGCTTCGTTCACACAGTTCATAAAGTCATCATAGGTAGGACTTTGCGGCCATGACTGAGAGCCCCAGTCAATATATGGAAAGTTAAAGTCACCTACAATCGTTACCGACCACGGGACATCGCATACTTTCTTAATAAAATTAGTCATATTTGTTGTGTACATTAGATTAACAACTGGGGGCCGGTATATGCAGATCAATCTATGTTTTGTCGGGATGAACATATCTACAGCAACGCACTCTAACCCTTCAGTTAGGGTACTGGCATTAGTATATTTAATACCAGATTTAATAAGCAAGCAAACACCGCCTCCTTTAGAGTATTCTCTATCTTTCCGGACTACATGATAGCTACTGTCGGGCACTAGCATAGAATCCGGGATAGTATAATTGAGCCATGTTTCTGTTATGGCTAAAACATCATACTTAGCTGATAGCAAAAGTGCTTCAATGTCAATGAGTTTGTTGCAAATACTTCGCGCATTAAAGCATACGCACTGAATAATGTTGTTACTCGACGATTGTTCGTAATTAGAAATGGCATTGTCCGGAATAACCCCATTGTTCAGTTTAAATGCACAATGTGCCGCCCGTTCACTGCTTTTACGGTATAGTCCAACGCATTATGTTTACCCTTAACCAAACGTCCGTTTTCGAGGGTACATTCCTTGAATAGAACAAGTTTCTCGTTCACTACGACGTAGCGATCACGATTTCCGGCATGTAACTTTAATTCACTGTTAGGTTCGTTCGCTTTAAAATGCAATGCGGCAATACGCCGTCGGTCTTCGTCGGACATTGAGCGTCGTAGAAAGATGCGGTTGTACTGTGGATGGTTGCGTAATTGCTTAGCTTCATTCAAAACGGAGTTAACGACGGACGATGCAGCCATACGAAGTTTGAGTAGACAAGGACCGCGAGGAGAACGCTGGTTAGAATTATCATGTCGAGAAGGCGGATGAAGTAAGCCCATCCGAAACACCTGCTCGATAGTCGCGGATGGATCCAGCAGATGCACGATCTTTGTTGCTTCCTCGAGGTCGTTGAAGATAATTTAAAAACGTTGAAGATAATTTAAAAAAAACTGACGAAATACCGGCAGTTTTGGCGGAATAAGGGGTCTAACAGAAAATACTCCAATTTTTCTTTTTTAGCATAAATTATCGATCTTCATTACATCGAACTAGGTGGTTTAATGATTTTTCGATTACCAACTATCTTTGATACTATATATAGTATATTATTTAGGCATTATAGCATTTAAGCAGTTAAAAATTTGATTGAATAATTGAATATCCTATAAGGCGCCGCCTTTCAATAATTAACATACAAAGGTGATAGTGAGCATATCAATTGAAATGTCAATCAATCCGAACGAACTATGTCGCAAATAGCATTAAAGACACGAATTAAATACAGCAAACTTTGATTGTTTCCGTTACTTACTTAGTCCGGATATCAGATTTGAAAAATATCACCTAAAAGTTAATTGTAAGCAGTCAGCCATGTAAAAATAATTTAATTCAACTCATTAACGAAAGTTAAAAGGGTCACATGCTGAGTGAGTATATGAGTGAGTGATCAAGGTAGTGTCAATACGGGTCATTGATTTCAGTTTGACATATTTTACTAATCTAAACTATCGAACATCGACAGATTTGTGTGTCTGATCGATTTGTTTCGATTCGTTGGTTTAAAACAAGAGTAGTAGTATTTTAATTCTTTAAGATAAAATTAATAAGAATTTTATCACATAAAATTGTATTTATCCAATGCGGCATTGCCCTTTACATTTGCGTCTGAATTAAATAAAACATTAGCTTTTTGCATTTGTGATTAGAATTTATTCAAGTGAATGAATATATCATCTGCGTTGATATGTTAGTCAACCCTTAAGCCCATTGTTGGTGCTCAGTCAGAGGACCTAATTTAATTCTTTGTCAAGCAGAAAATGCCGAATACATTGGTCGTATGCTTTGGTGTACCTTCCAGATGCTACGCGATACGGGATTAATATTTAGCGTTTCTCAGTCCTTGGAAAACTTAGTAATTAATTTTCTGGGCTTCTGATTATTATAATTCACAAAATGCCGTGTAGTGCTTTATAGCATACAGGCTGTCACATTGTCTTCACTTTTTACAGTGACAAAGTTACAATCACTATGTTTAAGCTTCGTTGCGCTGCCCAGTTGTTATAAGGACTCATTTGCAGACATATCTGCTGGCCTGTGCAAGCTAAACGAATACAACACAAATCCCTTCTGATTCGTTTGTCCGCATTTCAAACTAATAAATGCAGTTTATGAGGTTTGTCGATGTTTGACAAGACTAAATCGAATGTTACATGATGTATCACGACAAAGAAATTTTAATAGATGTTTCCAGGTGACTGCATCGCTCATCATAGATTCGATACTGCTCGTAACCGCGGCCTTTCGAAATATGAAATATCTGTACCCGGTAGGTTGCAATTCTTTTTGAAAACAAGAAGATTTGCTGGGCCAGAGCGGGAACAAGTTTTGTTAAATTATTCGCGAACATCGACAGATGAAGTAGAGCAGCCTGTACAGTAGGAGCAAATACGTATTTGTCCGAAAAATCAGTGCTTTAACAGTTTCTATCTGAGTACTCTTTATACATGAATTTGAATTTGTACAAAAGTATTGGATTTGGTGGCCAGTTATTACTATTCTAAAGTGCGTTTTTCATTAAATTGATGCCTGAATTTTTACGTTTTTCTGAATAAATATATCTAACCGTTTGCGATGAAATACACTAGAGGATTGGCTGTCAGAGTACCGACGAAGCTTGATTATATATAGTACACCATTCACGGCACACGGTGGCACCAGCCTGATTGTCGTCAAAGCTGTCATTCACTTGCAGCAAATTATGACCCTTCAGTCTAAGAGCTCTCCAAATTAGTTTCGAGAGTCATACAATCGGTTTTTGGAGTTGACACGCTGCGTTTTCGCATGTTCTAAAAATACCGAATACAAAATTATAGCAAAGTTGTATTTCTGGTTATATCTTGTGTTCACACAGTAATTGCCTGGAAGTAACCATACATGGGCTAGCTCTGAAGTCCCGGGAGGATAATGGATGCGACAGAGGCGAGGTCGTCGCCAAGGTAGGGATGAGAAGGCCGCTTGCGACGAGGTCATCAGGACGATAAATTTTTAAATTTTTTGGAACTCAAATTTTCATATTTTTTGGCGCTCATTTTACCAATTTTGCCTAACTTTTGCCAATTTTGCCCAGTTTCGCCCAATGCTTGCTCATTTTTGCGCGAGTTTTGCCAAAATTTTCCGCGCGCTTCAGCCGCAGGAAGTGATTGGAGCCCCAGGCGGATCTGGTTATCTCCTACGGGAATCGGTTTAGCTACGGGGGGTGGGGGTTACAGTTTCAGTCCGATAATATCGCTGGCGTTCCCTGTGAACATATATGTGTCCAAACGTGCTCATATAATGCGGTAACTACTATAACATTTTCCCACAAAGACAATAAAAATTAAAAGTCTATTCGATTTCAATCGCTTTCGGAATTTACTTCATTTATAACAATGGAACTAAATAGGGTTGCACACGGAGCGTTGGCTTCACCTTGACTAATCCCGATTCGATTTGGCCCAAAATATTTCGGCGTTAAAGATATCCTTTTGAAGTAGCACCAATTTTGTCCAGATTTGGACGTGACATGTGTTTAGAATTTTTCATGTAAGCCTAAGTACGCTTAAGTAATAGGGCACATCACACAAATTGCTTAAGTTGAAGACAGTTTTAGTCCAACCTCTATTTACACTTGGTAACTTATGTATGGAAATCAGCCATTTTGAGCCAATATTAATCAAGTTGTTTTGAACGAGAGATGGCCGTTTACACTTTACTTGTTTTCTTTGGGATGTTTTTTAATGGATCTTTCTCGACGTTGAGGCGAATATGGGTCATTGTCGCACCGCATATGGTCAACTGAAACGGCAAGAAATTTTAACTATCATTGTGATCACATGTTGTAGTAGTTTGCTACAGTCATAGTGAATTATAGCTAGTCGCCAAAGTATTAGAAAAATTTAAGATCAGTGTGCATCGAAAGTGTTATATCCTTTCCTTACCCTGGATTTTAAATGTTTTCCAAACAGAGATCATAACGTGAAACAGTTTTGAAATGCGTTGCAAACACTAAATTTAATTCCTTGTAAAATGTGACGAGCTGATTGAGATTTTATTTAATCAAACGCCCAAAAATGTCGTCATACAAGTAATGACAACTAGATATTTGCCAGTCTACTCTACGATAACAAAAAAATTCAACAATAAATTACAATAAGGTTTGCATATACTGGTTGTCGTTACAAGCTTTTCGCCGAGTTGATTACCTAAATCTTGATCAGTTGCAAACTGCAACCAATATTAGACACGGTTTCAGAGGTCGACGACAGTTTTCTTTTTGTAACGTTAGAACGCCAAAATGATTTTTTTTTGTTTTTGATAAATAATGTAGTTAGAACAGTAAGTCATATAAATAGAGACGGCCCATGTGAACTTTAGGGGGCCGGACGTTATAACGTTATGAAAAAGAACAGCTTAGAGCGGGGGTTCGGGGGGGGGGGCGGCAGTCCCACGACTTAGCCTTAGGCTTAGTACATGGCTCATATAGAGACCTTAGCTTAGGCTAAGACTAAGGCTTAGTCTATCTAAGCTTAGTCTACCTAAGTACTTAGGCTTAGCTTAGGCTAACACTAAAGCTTAGTATATCGAGAACGGCATGCCATGCATTATCCTTCTGCCCCTAAAGTTTACATGGGCCAATAGAGACGATGTACAATGCGAAAAGTACAACTTTACTGTTAAGGTGACAAAACTATTTAACGAGCGCAAAGAATCTAAGAATCCTACCTTTCTATCGTTTACCTGTTGTCAGAAATATTTTGTAACCGGAATTTATTAACTAACTTAATATCGCCGGATTCTGATCGAAAATAATATTCATTGATTTTACAACATGTAAAAATATATGTCAGATTTTACATTTTATTGCTGTTAAAAATCAACCGATAATAAATTTAAATAAAAAATATTATCCAGTTCACTTGTTTATATACAAGAATATTCTATACTGCACGCCTAGTTTCACGTTTGGCTGGGACCCCACCATTCGTAGGCATTGGTAAGTCAGCTCGTCATGTTGCTAGGCACAAACATAACATGTTAAGCACTTTCAGTCGTAAATAAGCAGTAATCGGGCAATCCTTGCTAGTTCCATTTCAAGTTTTGTTATACAGATTGCTCAATTATATATTTAATGTGAAATATAATACAAATATATAATGGCTTGATTTAAATTTGTATAACTTCAGCTGTTACATTGGTAGCGAGATGTTTTACATATCTTAAGGAAACACCAAGGCACAGGCCCGGAGGAAGAAACTGTCCCCGGAGAAAAATCTTTGACGGTGCAGCCATGCTGGTCCACTTTTTGTCAAGTTGGTCAATCATATACTAAAATATGATAGGGCACGTTTTTGAAGGTTGCTCCCAAAGAAATCTGCAAGATTACTCTGTAGTATATGGAAATCCGTTTGGCAACCCCCTCATATGTTGTTTACAGGGCTGAAGGTATAGATATCCGACGTTTTGTCGGCTCGACTCTTCCACGTTTATGCGCTGGTCGGTTTACCTCGGCTCAGCTCTTACAGGCTCTTAGTAATAAAAATATTCCAGTTTCAATGTTACATCGAACATATAATATACAAACCAGCAAAAGATCTAATATGGTAGCCGTTAGAGCTTTCAAGAGCATAGGTGTTATAATTTCGGCTGTTAGTGCTGTTAACTGACTATTGTGCTATACATAAAGTTGATATGATGCTGTTTTGGAAATTGGTTTTACGAGCCGAGACTAGCTTTTCAAGACAAACTAGGCGCTCTACTCTCAGAAAGATAACATAGTCTCGGCTCGTCTCGAGTGCCATGCCGAGCCAATCCAAGCGCGCAAACTCTCACTTTTAACGTTGTCCCCTCTCAGAAATCATCCAAGTTTCTCACACACATATTTCTACATAAGCTAATGGTAATCTCCATAGACATGTCGTGTAACAGGTCAAAGCTGTTTCTCCTCACTGCTTCCATATGCTTTTTCGCTTTTGCTATAGACAGAGACTATCTTAATTTTTAAGACATTTCATTTCGTTAAATTTTTATGAACGCTCTACAAAAACATTTTTTAAAAAGGCAATTAAATGTGCAAAATTGCTTTTGATTCAACATTTCTTGCGGAATTATAGATTTTTATATGTATATATAGTTAGGACGGTTCAATCTGATGTTTTGCGTTAAAATAGTTTTTTAACGTCGTTGTATCGATTGATAATGGTTGTAAATTTTTAGTATTTTTTTTGAGAGCGCGCGATTACAAACAACCTTCAGTTGCTAAAAAATAACTGTAACTCACTTTACAATTGCTATGCAATTTTTTACAGAGTTTTTACGATTTTTTGCACAGCGCCGACTGTTTTAGCGGAAGAGGGGAGGAATGGTTATTTCACTCAACAGCCATAGTCAAAATCGTTTACATGCGAGGGAGTGCCAACAAGAAATGTGGACAATTCCACGCTGTAAACATGTGACTCAGCATATGAATAAACCCCGAGGAGCCGCCGTTAACCGCCAAGGAGTACCACCGGAATTTTTGCGGCATGTTTCAACGACTGTGATTACTAAAAAACAAATCGTATAAATTTTTTTAACTCTAAATAATAACCTTTAAAAAATTCAGTTTATTTTTTAGCAAATTACAAAAAATGATTATAATGATGACTGCAAATGATCCATTACAATTTTTTTACGAACATTTTACAATTTCAACGTGACTGATATTTCTGCAAATGCAATAAAATACGCTATAGATCGGAAAATTTCGGGTATGTTTATAGTAAAGCGCACTTTTTCGGCGTGTATATAAAGTATATATGCCAGAATTATAGACGATTTTTACATTATTGTTGAAAGACATCAGCTCCATTCACTCTGATCATAGGTATTATTTGAGTTCTCAGGTTCACTGCTTAATTTGTGGGAATAATACTACAAGATACGACGGAACTACAAAGTTGTGCCTAAAAGGAATTCTACACCTTACAGTGGTTGTGTGATTCGCATTTAAAGCGACAAGAACTTGGCTTGTTTATACGACATGAATTCGAACTACAACATTTTACAACTATCAGGTATAAGTATTACACTTGGACATGACAGCATCGCTGAGCGCCAATGCATATATGTCAATGTATGATAAAAATAGCGCCTATTGGTCCAGGTAACATTGAAAGGCAATACTTTATATCCTTACAAAAAACCAGCTTAGAATAAGGGGGCTCCAGGACGGCAGAACTTGGCTTGCTTATACGACGTGAATTCGAACTACAACATTTTACAACTATCAGGTGTAAGTATTACACTTGGACATGACAGCATCGCTGAGCGCCAATGCATATATGTCAATGTATGATAAAAATAGCGCCTATTGGTCCAGGTAACATTGAAAGGCAATACTTTATATCCTTACAAAAAACCAGCTTAGAATAAGGGGGCTCCAGGACGGCAGAACTTGGCTTGTTTATACGACGTGAATTCGAACTACAACATTTTACAACTATCAGGTATAAGTATTACACTTGGACATGACAGCATCGCTGAGCGCCAATGCATATATGTCAATGTATGATAAAAATAGCGCCTATTGGTCCAGGTAACATTGAAAGGCAATACTTTATATCCTTACAAAAAACCAGCTTAGAATAAGGGGGCTCCAGGACGGCAGAACTTGGCTTGTTTATACGACGTGAATTCGAACTACAACATTTTACAACTATCAGGTGTAAGTATTACACTTGGACATGACAGCATCGCTGAGCGCCAATGCATATATGTCAATGTATGATAAAAATAGCGCCTATTGGTCCAGGTAACATTGAAAGGCAATACGTTATATCCTTACAAAAAACCAGCTTAGAATAAGGGGGCTCCAGGACGGCAGCCCACCGACTTAGGCTTAGTGTCTATCTCATAAAGACTTAAGCTTAGGCTATTTCTTAGGCTTAGTATATCGAGAACAGCATGGCATGCAGTACACTTTCGCCCCTCAGGGTTACCATGGCACAGTTATTTAATAGCACATATATTAGATGTGAGAATTTATGCTTTAGGCCGCTGCACAGCAAAAATGAGCAATGATCTCAGAGGATCCAAGTCACAAAGCCTAATGGTATGTCTGTGTCAGCCGAGCCGATCTTAATATATCCGGATAAGCTAAACGTCTGCTGTTAAAAGCTTTTTTAAAACAACAAATTACAGTAAATTATCCTGCAGCGATAAGGGCCATAGATGCCCTCAGCTTATATCTTAAAGGCTGTAAAAGAAACTATATAGGTCCTTTGATGGTTTGTATTGTTTATGTTCTCTCCAGCACTAGGCAATCACAAACTTTTATTAAGAACCTGGGCTCGGCGATGTACGAGTGGAGTTTGCGTTCATACACATTTGTCCATTTTGCACGTATGTCCGCGTTCATCAAATGACATTCTGATTCAAACAGCAATGTTCGAGGCTGTTTGTATATTTGTATATGAGAAAAAACGGGACTGGTAATCGCGTTTTCACTTGTACGCGGTCATCAAAATGCGATGCTAAATCGCAACATAGGGACTGCGAACAATGCCTTCGCGTTTCTGCTACGCAAATCGTGCACGCATAAATAAGGGAAAATCGTGATTTGTTCGCGTTCATCGCTACTACCATGGTGAACTGACATGACAAAAAACTCAGGTGTACTCACCTAAAGTGAACTCACGCATAACTTGATCAAAGAATACAAACTTTACACAGATTTTTTATGAATGTCGAAAATATAATAAGGTATTACGAATGGTTTGAACAAATTATTAAGCTTCGAGCGTGAGGATGACAAAGTAAAGAGACACAGATGCAACGCTTCTGATAATCCAACCATAATTGGTTTAAAATCTGGAATTATGCCAAGCATTCACAGAAAAAATATTACAAGAGTACAACAACGTATCAAACTGTTTGGCAATTCATTCATGAATGACTCAATGTTCATGGGATCCGTAGGAAACTCACATCCTTAAACTCCAAGTAAAAATTAGAAGTACATATTTAAAAAAGTAAAATTGTATCACTAAAATTTAAAACTGTATTCTTTATTGAGAATACAGTTTTAAATAGTGGATTATGGATTACCTTGAATAAAAGGGTACCTTGGATGAAGGAAATATAACTAATATCACATTGATGGTATATGTTAGTAAATGATTGTATTGTATAAAACACTTCCTATTTGACAGTTTTTGTAAATAATCCGTTTAACTATTCTCGTCGGCTAGCTGTGTCTAGTTACCACGGTTGAATTAATTGGGTACATCACCTTATATTTGTCCAAAACAGGCTATTTTACTCATAATGTCAGTATATAATATAGTTAAGCTCACTAATTCACAATGTGAACGCTAAAATATTTAGTTATATGCAGTGCTTTATGTTTGAGTCCAAAAGAGATATAATCTGACATGTTAACACATATAATAAATATACCGGCCTCGCTTATATATATCTATATATACATATATATATGTGTGTGTCATTAAAACATAATTTAACCCTTTCATGCCAACTTGTGCCAAATTAACTTGCACAATGCGTTGCGCTGCGTTAACTGCGTTTGTACTGCGGGGTATATATTGCGGGTGTGTTGTATTGTATATATTGAACAGTGTTGCTATTCGCTCGCTTTGTGAGGTTCCTTAGGGATCTGAGCTATTGCTCTTAGATAGGGTGTGATTTAGGCACGCCAGTTTCAACAATGGCACAACTCGAGCGCCGGATTCAGTATGTCAAATATTGCGCGATACATTTTATAAATAATACGAGGCTTGAAAGCGTTAAGACTTTTAACTTACTACAGTCACTCAAATTAGGTGTTTTGTTGATAATTATAAATTGAATAAAAATGCCTGTAAAACTAAACAACGGCATTTGTAGCTTTTAAAAGCTTTAAAGAGAATTGCTTGCTGATTACAGGGTTTGCTCATTAGAAATTGTTTAAATTTAATAAGCACCCATGAAAAAGCCTTACAAAATCAACTGTCCAGAATATGACAAGGTAAATATTTGTGTATGTAAGCAGAGACTGGAATGAAATCTCCAAAATCGACTCAGATCTAAGCCTATCCTGTCACGGTGTCTGAAGAGACAATCCAGATCCTAAGAGCTGAGCCGATCCTAGTCCAACTGGAAAAGATGTCGCCTGCTCTCAAACGCTCTTTTCTAAAGCAACAAACATAATTATTATAGTTGATGTATTGTAAGGTTATCAGCCAACAGCAGCAATAGCTGAGTTAGCATAGGCTCAGCTCCTTAAAAATTCCAAACGCAACTATATATGTCATTCGTTCAATCGTTTCTATATAGTGTATCTCTTTAATATTATTGAATCGCAAACTTTTATAATTAAGCAGTCCATGAGCTGAGCCGAGCCTGGGTTTATGTAGAAAGAGCCTAGCCGAGCTGGAGACTAAGATCGGTAACTTGAAAATCTGATTATTTGTCACCTCTAATTTGTTGTAGTTTTGACTTTTTTCAGTGTTTCATGATCGTTTTGGATACTTTTTGATAGCGTGACTGCAGATTTCTGCCTTTTTGACTAACCCTATGGATTTACCAAGTATACTGCCGATAAAGTTATTATAACTCGCGTTTACATACTAATTACATTACCCCTATTATGTTATGAAAGAACGATGTGGTTGGTGTATGCTAACAATATCCAAATGTTTAATACTTGTACCGAAAAGCAACGTATAATACTTTTAAAAACATAAAGTTGTATCTAGTACGTAGTGGGAATATTGTCATAGCCTGAAGCCACAACAGGCCTGAATTTTTGAAACCAGTTGATATTTAAAGCTAAACATACACTTAATAGACACTAATGTTTCATTTACTAACGTATTATCCCCATATTACTATATCAAGCCAAAGAATTGGTATAAAAATGACCGGCGCAATACGTTACCAAATTCACTGCGCCAATTACTATAAAATTCAATCCGTGAGGCATTACTGATGCTCCTATGGCAGCTATCCATTGCTACTAGTTAGCACCTTAGATCTGCTAGCTTTCATACTTGTCATAAAGTTTATAGGGAGGTGTGGGATCCTATAAACAATGTTTTATGACTTATTTTAATGAAGTGTACCGCCATCTGCGCATATGCATCTAAGATAAGCTATATAGTAGAGGTCAAAATGGCCCATAGTTTTCGGCATTTCGGACCGGTACGCAATCGTGTTCGGCCCGGCTGTGGCACAAAATTCTCATCTCTGTTGTGCATTATTTACAGAAAGACACTGAATAGATTTAATAACTGTTGTTTGTTATGCAATGATAAAAACCAAGCCACTACCTTTAAGCGGCGACAGCAATCACACTCACAATTTGAGTTTATTATAATATATATATATAAAATTTAATACAATATTTTTCTAATAATACCAAAATTTAACTAGAACACAAAATGGTATTGTACAACTTCCCATCCCACGGCGTTATTATTTTCAAACCGTGGAAGGCGATCGTTGTCGCCATTGCAAAGCTATTATTGTATTAGCGGCTAAATCTAAGGTGTGAATACAATGAACGTTGCAAAAAAAAGATACAATTGGACTCTGTTCTGTTTGTTGAATTAGAGAGTTTGTAAAACCACACACACAGCGATGAGTACTTACCAACAACAACCATCTCGTTGTAATCATGACGATAACGGGAAGCATCTTGTTTATAAATATGCGTTTTTCATAACGATGCGATCGTATTTTAACACAAACATTGTCCGACATTCATATACAATATGCATGACGTTGCAATAATATAATAGTGAATGGAGTGATGGAGGTAAGCTCATGAAGCTATAAGAATCAGGCTCAAATGGGGAGCTGCAACAGAGCTACCTGCACTAACCCAACGTTATCTCTTAATACTGTTTCTGTCTGGATAACCTAAATATGGTGGTGACTTAGTCTGCATAAAGGTTATACAAAAAAACTAATTTGTGCCATGTATAGCGCCTTAATGCACATTTGTGGAACTATATAACAGCGGCTCAAGTTAAAATCCGCACAAATTGCAACTCTATTCATAATAATTGATTGGGGGTGGGGATTGATTGAAAACACAACAAGCGTGGTCATTTGCTCAGATTGTTTAAATGCGCACAAATTGTAACATTATTCCTACTTGGTTGGGTGGGGTGAGGGTTAACCGAAAAGACATCAAATATGGTTACCTTCTCAAATGTTAAAGAACAAATAACTGGACGTTTCGGTGGGTGTTTGGGTTAGCGCCCGTACAAATTATTGAGTTGCCAGTAAAAGCATGAGTAATATAAGATAATAATGGTACGAATTAACATTTAAAATCCATGTTTATTCATGTAAGATTATGGAACAAGGTTTCAGCAATTTAAGTTACTGTGAACTACGTGTTTCGAAACATGTTTTAATGCAAATGGTGCTGTCATATAGAATTTTGCAAAACGTAACGGTTATAATAGCCTCAAACATATGCCTACTGTAAAAAGCATTAGTGCCGCTAAGGGTCTTGTACTATACTGTGGTAGCACATGAATACATATATGACAGTCGTTTGACCTTATTAGATTTAACTGATACACAGCCACTATATTTGCCTCATCAAAAGATAATTGTGTTACTTAATGAAATCCGGGAAAAATTGTTTGATTTTCAAAATACTCTGTAAATAACGGTTAAAAGTAGCGCAGGCAAATTTATTTTGCTGCTTAAAGTTTTACCTTAAAACTTAATTTATAAATTTTGTATATAAAATAAAAAATGAATTAGCATTTTGGACGAGCAAGTATCAGCGTTGACATTTCGAAACTTTTAGTTAATCCATGTCAGCAAATGGTCTTTTTGATGTAGTGAACGAGCCTGTATCATATTGAGTCTCTGAAAGATGCACTCCGTAAACATACCTTAACGCATAGCTTTCATTCGTAATGAAATATATTTTTAAAATCAAGATGCTTTGGTAAAATTTGGAAACTAGCCTGTGATATAGCTCCTAGTACACTGAAAATAGGTTTCTGTGAAATTTAGATAAAATTTCTTTGAATTTTGCACCAACCAGATATTCTTTTAATATTCAAAAAAATATTCCTTAAAATTCAAAGACTTATTTTTTTAAAAAACTACATATCTTTCAAAGTTCAAAGATCTTCTTCTTCCGGGCGCTATTCCCGCTTCGATGCAGGGTCGGCCATTTGGGTCATCTTCTTCCAGTTTGAGCGGTTCTGGGCGTCGTTCGGGCGGGCGTTGGCTATCTTCATGTCAGCGTGAAGCGTGTCGGACCAGCGTTGTTTCGGGCAGCCCTTCGGGCGTCTTCCGATAATCTCGAGATGGAGACCGGTCTTGGCGAGCGAGTTGCCGTCGGCGCTAGGACATGTCCGTACCAGGCGAGTCGCTTCTCGCGCATCTTGTCGGCGATTGGTGCAACGCCGTAGCGGCCGCGGATGTCGTCGTTGCGGACGCGATCAAAGCGAGTGACGCCGAAGGTCCATCGCAGCATCTTGGTTTCCACGACGGCGAGGCGGCGTTCTGTGTCCTTGGTTGCGGGCCAGCAATCGGAGCCGTAAAGGGCGACGGGGCGAACGACGGAACGGTAAACTTTGGACTTGAGTTTGTCCTTGATCTTCTTGTCACAGAGGACGCCGGTAGTCGACCGCCACTTCATCTAGGCAGCGTTGACTCGTGAGTTGAGTTGGTGTCGCAGGTTGCCGTCGCCCGAGAGCGTGGAGCCGAGGTACTTGAAGATAATTGCAAATTTCAAAGATAATTCTTTGAAATTTCAAGAAATATTTCTTTGAATTTTAAAAGAACATCTGGTGGTGCAAAATTCAAAGAAATTTCTTTTAAATTTCACAGAATGTATTTTGAGTCTAGTTTCCTCTAATACTTTGACAGTCGGCATATGTTTTGTGGCTATTATAACGGTTACGTTTTGAAAAATTCTATATGACAGCATCATTTCCACTAAAACATGTTTCGAAACACGAAGTTCACAGTAACTTAAATTGTTGAAAACCTGTTCCATAATTTTAGATGAATAAACATATGCATTTTACATGTTACATCGTAGCATTATTCTCTTGCATTATTCCTTTTACATGGTAATGAGGTCCACTTCAGATTCAGGGTTAAATTAGTGTGAAAAATAATGACAAAACTTCAATACACCTTAGAATGCGGAATCTAGGCTCGACTCAGCTCTAGAACTGAGTCGAGCCTGTCGTGATATCTGAAGATCCCAAGATGTGTTTGAGAGAGTGGAGTCTAGTGTATCGGGAAAATCTGGATTCAGCTGTTAAAAGCTCTTTTCTAAAACAACAAACATTTATTACAACAAGTGAATGTTATAGCACAATAGTTTGCCAAAAGCAAGAGCAGCCGACAATACATCAGCGCGGCACTTAAAGCCTCTAAAAGCAATTATATGATTTGTTTGACGGTTTGCATATATTCCCTCCACATATTATAGGGATTTGCAAATTTTAATTGTTGTGAGGCTGAGAGTTGATTCTAGGTTGTTATCGGAAGAGCCGAACCAAGAAGAAGAGCCATGTAGCTAGCTACAAAAGAATTTATTCAGCAATGTAGATAGGAAGCACATATTTCTTTATTTCAATGTTTCGAAAATGAAACAAAAATAAGGTTGGCATATGACGGGAAATGAAATAATGTGGACATGCACGTGCCTATCCTATTTACCAGAGCATGTGCTTGCGGAATATAACGCGGCTTCAAAAAAATCTCTGCTCAGTCAAAATCGTGTTCTTAAAATTTTTCTTAAGTTAAATGCGCTCCGTTCGTGCAGCAAATGTTATGCCGCTTACGCCGAAATCATAATAATAAATAACCGTCGTTTTCTGTTTCAGATGCAGACCAAACCTTACTTCTTAAAAAGTTATATCTCCAAAAGAAAGTAGCCGTCGATTTTCAAAAAATTCCAGAAAACTTTCTTAAAAATGCACTAGTATTGGCAAAAACATATGATAGGGACACTACCATGTCCCTATAACTTGAACACATCGAATTGGATAGGTAAAAAATCGTTAAATGCATAATCGCTCAAAGTTACACTTTAATTAAATTACACCATTCATTGCAAAGATGCTGAACTGACCATAAAAGCATTGAGTTTAATTCTGGCCGGAATATTCTTTACACCTTTATTTCGAAACCAAACCTAAAATTAGGATGAAATCGGCCGTATCCGTCTGTGGCAGAGGAAGCATAAAGATAGTGAAATATTGATCCAAACAGGACCAAATATTCCTGAGCCATAAATGATAGTAAAATATACATGACTTATGGCCATAATTCTTTTATAAATCACTCCTGTGGTTTCCACGATATTTGGGGAGCTGTTGAAATAGTATACAGCTAATGATGCGCTTACTGTGAAATTTTACGACCAATACCATCAAAATCAGTCGCAAGTGCAAGTAACAACAGCAATATCTTTATGACTGTGACATAAAGTTAGTTGTTTTCGTTGTATTGTTTTTGTCAAATGGGTTATTGGCTACGTATGTTTGTCTGATGGTGCAAAAACCCATATCAGTTGTACTGCAAAAAATTCATATCGCTTTCGCATTTACCATGTTATGTACAGAAACAACCATATTCAACTTGATTTTGGCTGAAAATTGGGCGTTTCAATCTCTTGGAAAACTGGACATAGTAATAAATGATTTTTTCTTTGATTAGCCGCTGTTGTAATATATAGTTTGCATTAGTGCAGTAACCAACAAACAAAATATTTTATCTATCGCATTTACCATGTTATGTACAGAAACAACCATATTCAACTTGATTTTGGCTGAAAATTGGGCGTTTCAATCTCTTGGATAACTGGACATAGTAATAAATGATTTTTTTTGATTAGCCGCTGTTGTAATATATAGTTTGCATTAGTGCAGTAACCAACAAACAAAATATTCTATCTTTCGCATTTACCATGTTATGTACAGAAACAACCATATTCAACTTGATTTTGGCTGAAAATTGGGCGTTTCAATCTCTTGGAAAACTGGACATAGTAATAAATGATTTTTTTGATTAGCCGCTGTTGTAATATATAGTTTGCATTAGTGCAGTAACCAACAAACAAAATATTCTATCTTACGGAAAAACAATTTTATTTGTTAATGAGAAATTAAATTTACAGTTTTCTCTTTGTGTGTAAGTTTTTGGACAAATTTTTTGGAGCTGCTTATTTGGGCAAGGTTACCAGGAAGTATATATAGCGTAGCCTTAATTAAAACAGTTTCAATGTGGACACGTTACGCAAAATACAAAATTTTAGTGTCCTATTATTTTCGCCTACAGAAAATTGGCAAGATTATCAATCATTGCTAGAACTGCACATTGTATTGCACAAAACTTTGGTGACTTGAAAATGGCAGAAGAACGTTTCTCCAAAAGGAATATCAACTTGTAATGAAATTGTCTTTAATTACGAGCAATTCTACGTAACGCTGACGGATAAACAAATCAGTCCTACAGTTTAGTTCGGAGAGTTCCTAAATAAAACCTGCTTAATTCATGTTTCGGCAAATATTCGGTTTAAAATATTTGGTAATTTTCGTTAAAGTATCGCGAATATAAAATGATTGGATTTTAATGATAAAGCAGCGTGTTCTCGAACAGTTTTGCACCGAATTTCAATTAATCATCAACAATGTCTATGCAAAATAGTAAAATAGGCCGTTTGATAGGCACAGACGAAGTTTACTCCTGTATCAACTAATCGACGAAAATACAGCGATGTTCTTAAAAAGATAGACTTTTGAGGACTGACGGAAGTGTATTTTGCAGAATTTTACCTATCTCGCAGAACTATATGGAGCTAATGTGAAAATTTTGGGTATGTATCGATAGGTCAGGTTGCCCAGGTTTATGAGCAAGTGAATATAATTCAATCTCATTTGTGATTTGACAAATGATACACTGAAAATGCAGCCAAGCAGGACGTTGTGGATTGTATTACTTTAACGCGTAGTATTTCAACGCCTGGCAACCGCTAATAGGTGCTTGAAACAAATGTATCTGTCTCAAAAATTTCACGAAAACTATTTTAAAAGATTTCCAGCACATATTATAACGCTATGAAATTTTTTGTCAAGTCAATTTACTAGCAAAACAACTTTATAATACGATTATGAATATATAAGCATAAATAAATTTCACAATAAACTAGTAAATATATAGCTAACAGAGTGGTGTAGGTACCTACCACTTGTTGCAAAACAATAACTATATTATAGTTGTCGAAGGGAGCTAGGCGGGATTATTCCCTAAGGGTTGAACATCCAAGCCTATTTTACACCCCGCCCCTAACCTAAATTCTTCATACCCCCTCACCCGTTTTTGCCAGTTTGCGATAAATTTTTCCTGATTTCCATATTTTTTCCAATTGTATCCCAATTTTTTCCAGTTTTCATGGCATGTGCTAATTTTCGCTAAAGTTTTCTGTGCGTATCCGGAGGGTTGGGTACGCCTCCCTCGATGACATACCCCCGAGACCATCTTCTCCCTAAACCGACAGACCGTCAACACCTAGGAATCATATATATAGGAAGTGAATGCAGTAAAAAATATAGAAAGATAATTTATTTCGCAAGCAAATTTGTTTTAGGAGGCGAATTAGTTATCTGCTTTCCACTATTTACTTGAACCCCCGAAGTTCACTTAATTCATCCCCTTAGGTTGACAAAGTTTTCTCATAAAATTGACTCAGTTCACCTACCAAAATATGTTTGCAATATTTTGCAGTTTTTGCCATTTTTAAATGTGAATTTGACTGAGTTTGTATTATGGAATATAAATGCTCATTATACTCAGCTAAAATTATACAGATTATATGACAGCTATTAGACCTCTTTATTATATGAGAGGGTATTAGAGAAATGAGGTAAAAGAGAGGGTATGAGAGAAATGAGGTAAAAGAGAGGGTATGAGAGAAATGAGGTAAAAGAGAGGGTATGAAAGAAATGAGGTAAAAGAGAGGGTATGAGAGAAATGCCCCAATTTCCACACAATTAAAACTTAATTTTATATAAATACAATAATTATACAACGTGTTTCACACAGTGTAGTCAATTTCATAGAAAATCCGGTTGCATAAGTTGAATCAAGAGTGCATTAGGGAAGAGTATGACACTTCCCTCCACTCATATGTTAGGCCGTGTTTGATGACGCTGCCTTACCGGCCTGACCCCTCCAAGTTTCTGGGGGTCCAGATGCCCCGCCCCCCCCCCCCCCGTTTTTTTAAGGGGGGTCCGTCGGACACCCCAATTTCTGGGGCGTCGGTTCATAGGCAGCTGCCTAAAAACCGACACCCCTAGAAATTGTAGGGCGGTCCGACCGCCCCCCCCAAAAAAAAATCTGGGAGGGGGTCCTAGCTACCCCCCAGAAACTGGGGAGGGAGGTTGCGGTATCTGGACATACCTCAGAAACTGAGGGGGTCAGGCCGAAAACGCCTGCGTCATCAAACACGGACTAACATATGAGTGCAGGGAAGTGTCATACTCTTATCTAATGCACTCTTGGTTGAATAAAATCAAAGTTTGTACTATAATATTGTTTCTTTCGTGACTTATAAAGCCGAAACAGTTTTTTTTCAAATGGATTGTGCTATTTAAATTTAGCAACGCTGAACAAGCACAATCCAGAAGTAACCAGCTTAACGTTTCTAAATATAATTCAAAACAATTATCTTGTTAAGTAATTACATTTTAAGTGTAAACAAGCAATTTCGCCGTCGTGTGACTATACGATAATGTTTGCTTGAATTGTACATGGGTCTGAAATTCAATTGCCTGGAACAAACCTATATTATCATCACCTGAAGCATCGTGGATTACAACATGAAATCAGATGAAAAATTCACGAAATTAATTGGTATTGGAACAACTCATATTAAACGGACATTGCATTCCGTCATATGACTTGTTCCTAAAGATAAATAATTATATAATGAATGGAACTGGACGCAACTTATCAGCTAAATGGCGAGAATAATCTTGTTATAACCACCGGTACCAGTGATCCATAGAATAAATTCTACCAGGCAGGCTTTGGATTAACTGGAAACAAGGAAAGGCAGCTGTCGATCGGTTCGGTAGTTGTCACTGTAATTGAATGCATGTCGTTCTTTATGCAATCTTCACGAATATAATCCAAATTTCATTTTGGCTCGTGAACACTGTTTTTTTCAACAGGATTACAATTTCCTATTTAGCATTAGAACAGCTAACTCGCTTTTGCCTGCTACTCAGCAAATATCGTAATGCTTTCAAATTTTTATCAAAATTTGAACTCAAATTTATTCAAAATTTGACTGAAGTTTGAACTTAAAGCTTGAGTAAAAAGTTTGACTTATGGATGTACGTTTAGTATTAACCTGCTACTCAGCAAATATCGTAATGCTTTCAAATTTTTATCAAAATTTGAGCTCAAATTTATTCAAAATTTGACTGAAGTTTGAACTTAAAACTTGAGTAAAAAGTTTGACTTATGGGACGTACGTTTAGTATTAACCTGCTACTCAGCAATTATCGTAATGCTTTCAAATTTTTATCAAAATTTGAGCTCAAATTTATTCAAAATTTGACTGAAGTTTGAACTTAAAACTTGAGTAAAAAGTTTGACTTATGGGACGTACGTTTAGTATTAACCTGCTACTCAGCAAATATCGTAATGCTTTCAAATTTTTATCAAAATTTGAGCTCAAATTTATTCAAAATTTGACTCAAGTTTGAACTTAAAACTTGAGTAAAAAGTTTGACTTATGGGACGTACGTTTAGTATTAACCTGCTACTCAGCAAATATCGTAATGCTTTCAAATTTTTATCAAAATTTGAGCTCAAATTTATTCAAAATTTGACTGCAGTTTGAACTTAAAACTTGAGTAAAAAGTTTGACTTATAGGACGTACGTTTAGTATTAAAACCGTTACGCAAAATAATTTTGAAAAATAGTTCAAACTACCCAATTCTTAAGAACAACCTTGTATGCCGGTCTCAAAATCCACTGCTGTCGGGAATAGCCACTGCAGTATATTTTTTCGCATTGTGCATTATGAGTTTTAGCAATATAGCGCAGACCTACCAAGGTAACACAATTTCTTGGTTTAACGCTGTTTAAACAAATCTAAGTCGCCAGAAGTGGCCCTACCTATTGTAACGTGCTACGGATCGATCTATATGTACAATACTATTATGAATGGCTAATCATAGAACAATGGTTTTAAAAATTTCCGATCGCAGTCCTAAAATGACGTGACCCTGTTTTCTTATTTTGTTTGTGAGCTAGGAGCTTTTGCCACATTCCACAGTCATGTCAGTCATTAAAGTAACGGTCGCAGTTAAGCGATACAAATTTATATCACTAAATTTTATTAAAGAAAAGACAATCCGTCGTGTAAGAAGCTAATTATCAAGTTTAATGTAATTCATTAGCAAAAGCGCACTGAGCTCGATACTAGGATAACGTGGAAATAGATTAAATCTAGTGTCATATTTGAGGGCCATGGGGTGTGGGTCTAGTGTAGACTCTCGTAAATATTTCCGAGTGTAGTCAAGCCGTACACCTGCTTGGGACGAAGCTTTATTAAGTGTATACTAGGATTACAGGGTTAGACTCGAAAGTACTTTTATGTAAATATTCAGTGTAAATCGTTCCATGACTGAAATGCGCATTTTTGTGTTTCACAAGGCCTTATATTCCAGCAGCGCAGTTCCTGTAAGGCGAATTTGAAATTAAATAAATCTTTTGTTATCTAAACGGCGTGAAAACGACATGGTTATAAGACTTAAATGCCGAGTCACATCGTTTTAGTGCTAATTAGTAATTTTCCTGACTAAACATAACAATTATTGTCCCAACTGATATAAACTACTCTTAGTAAATGAAATAAACTATTTAGTTTATTTCAGTAAAATATATTTCCTATAAAGCTCATAGTGCTATTGGGCTGTGGATAGAGGTATCATCCAGCCAAAACTTAGTCCAAGGCAGCTCAAAACTCCAACACAGGACAAAGTATTGACTGTAATTGTCAAAAAACGTTTGGTGCTACATTCTTAGTGTAGTTTAACCATGAGCCAAAAAGTCGGAAGAACCATTCAAGGCCCTACATTTTCACAACCATATCTCGGAAATCGACGTAAGTACGAAGTCTTAGGAAGAAATTTGTTTGGTACATAAATTTACACCGTTGTGGGATTGAATTTTTGTTTTCACATATTTTCTAGCAGAAACCACTATTTAAAAATGGCTTCAATGAGAGAGCTAACGGCGATCACCGTCAGAGCGCAATAACACCAATTGCAATAGCCTCAAGCCTTCGATCCGTATTGATATTATTCCTATTTCACACTTTTTACGCGATACACTATTTAACTAGTGAAGCTCGCTTGCGAGCCAGAATTCGAGCGGTGAGAACAATTCCCCGAAGTAGAAGTTGAAAAATATTTGCCACACAATATTTTCTCGCCATGAGCTTGTCTGCCCAGAAAATCCCATATCCGACACTAAAACCAATAAACACACATTCAAGTGCTTTTCCCACGACTTCTCACCAAAAATTGCGAAAACGTCATTTTTTATACCAAGTATGAACCAGAAGTGTAAAAAATATTTGCCCAACAATATTTTTAACACTTGCAATGAGTTTATCTGCCCAGAAAACCCCATATAAGACACTAAAATCAACAAAAAACACACATTTAGGTGCATTTCCAATGCTTTTTACCAAATATGAAATTTGGCGCCAACTATAAGCTTATAGACTCCAGATTGGGAAGTAGTTGAAAAACTTGTTATATATCATTGGAAAGCACTGGTGAAGCTTCATGGAATAGGCCTATTAGTTTGCGGATATCTCGTTACTTATTGAGAAAAGTCGCGAAAACTGGAGGAGATGCCCGAAAAATGGGCCAAAATGACGTCATTTTGCCCCATAACTTTTCTCACGGCAAAAAATTCAAAAATCGGGCTCCGTCACTACACTTAAATCGACCATTGCGGTTCGAATGAGCTATGGTGCATCAAAATTCGCCCAACCATTATCGAGATCCAGGTGCGACACACAGACACACACAGACAGGACCTCCTCAACCCCCCTCCAGAGCCAGAATTGAAAATTCTCGTTCCACTCGAATTTAAAAATGGCTTCAATAAGAGAGCTAACGGCGAACACCGTCACAGCTGCAATAACACCAATTGCAATTGCCTCAAGCCTTTGATCCGTATTCATATTATTCCTATTTGACACTTTTTACGCAATACACTGTTTAAACATGGCTTCAATGAAAAAGCTAACGACAACCACCGTCAGAGCTGCAATAACACCAATTGCAATAGCCTCATGCCTTCGATCCGTATTGATATTATTCCTATTTCACACTTTTTTGCGCAATACACTATTTAAACATGGCTTCAATGAGAAAGCTAAGACGACCACCGTCAGAGCTGCAATAACACAAATTGCAATAGCCTCATGCCTTCGATCCGTATTGATATTATTCCTATTTCACACTTTTTACGCGATACACTATTTAACTAGTGAAGCTCGCTTGCGAGCCAGAATTCGAGCGGTGAGAACAATTCCCCGAAGTAGAAGTTGAAAAATATTTGCCACACAATATTTTCTCGCAATGAGCTTGTCTGCCCAGAAAATCCCATATCCGACACTAAAACCAACAATAAACACACATTCAAGTGCTTTTCCCACGACTTCTCACCAAAAATTGCGAAAACGTCGTTTTTTATGCCAAGTACCGTCATAGCTGCACTAACACCAATTGCAATAGCCTCATGCCTTCGATCCGTATTGATATTATTCCTATTTTAGCATTTTCAGGATCACTATTTAAAATGATTTAATCAAACTAACGACTATCGCCGTCAGAGCTGCAATAACACCAATTGCAATAGCCTCAAGCCTTCGATCCGTATTGATATTATTCCTATTTCACACTTTTTTACGCAATACACTATTTAAACATGGCTTCAATGAGAAAGCTAACGACGACCACCGTCAGAGCTGCAATAACGCCAATTGCAATAGCCTCAAGCCTTCGATCCGTATTGATGTTATTATTACCTTTACGCGATACGCTGTTAAAATAGGCTTCGATGAAGACTCAACAATTAGCAGTACGAGCTTGATAACGCAATTGCAATACCCCTAAGCCTTGATCCGTATTGATATTATTCCTATTTCACGTTTTTTACGCAATACACTATTTAAAAATGGATTCAATGAGAAGACTAACAACAATCACCTAAAGTAATAACACCAATTGCAATAGCCTCAAGTTTTCGATACGTATTGATATTATTCCTATTTCACGTTTTTTACGCAATACACTATTTAAAAATGGCTTCAATGAAAGAGCTCACGACGATCACCGTCAGAGCTGCAATAACGCCAATTGCAATAGCCTCAAGCCTTCGATCCGTATTAAATATCTCCCTCTTTACGGCGTTTACGCAATACACTATTTAAAAATGGCTTCAATGAGAGAACTAACGACTATCGCCGTCAGAGCTGCAATAACGCCAATTGAAATAGCCTCAAGCCTTCGATCCGTATTGATATTATTACTATTTCACGTTTTTTACGCAATACACTATTTAAAAATGGATTCAATGAGAGAGCTAACGACGATCACCGTCAGAGCTGCAATAACACCAAGTGTAATAGCCTCATGCCTTCGATCCGTATTGATATTATTCCTATTTCACGTTTTTTACGCAATACACTATTTAAAAATGGCTTCAATGAGAGAGCTAACAACGATCACCGTCAGAGCTGCAGTAACACCAATTGCAATAGCCTAAAGCCTTCGATCCGTATTGATATTATTCCTATTTCACACTTTTTACGCAATACACTATTTAAAAATGGCTTCAATGAGAGAGCTAACGACGATCACCGTCAGAGCTGCAATAACACCAATTGCAATAGCCTCAAGCCTTCGATCCGTATTGATATTATTCCTATTTCACGTTTTTTACGCAATACACTATTTAAAAATGGCTTCAATGAGAGAACTAACGACTATCGCCGTCAGAGCTGCAATAACGCCAATTGAAATAGCCTCAAGCCTTCGATCCGTATTGATATTATTACTATTTCACGTTTTTTACGCAATACACTATTTAAAAATGGATTCAATGAAAGAGCTCACGACGATCACCGTCAGAGCTGCAATAACGCCAATTGCAATAGCCTCAAGCCTTCGATCCGTATTGATATTATTCCTATTTCACGTTTTTTACGCAATACACTATTTAAAAATGGCTTCAATGAGAGAACTAACGACTATCGCCGTCAGAGCTGCAATAACGCCAATTGAATAGCCTCAAAGCCTCGATCCGTATTGATATTATTACTATTTCACGTTTTTTACGCAATACACTATTTAATGGATTAATAAGAAAGCTTTTATAACGACGATCACCCGTCAGAGCTGACAATAACACCAAGTGTAATAGCCTCATGCCTCAGATCCGTATTGATATTATTCCTATTTTAGCCATTTTACGCAATACACTATTCTAAAATAGGTTAAAATAAAAAAGCTAAGCAACAATCGCATCAGAGCTGCAATAACACCAATTGCAATAGCCTCATGCCTTCGATCCGTATTTATACGTCGAAGATCATTTGCTATTCGTTTGTGTTCCAATGTTATATGTTTAATTTTTTCTTCAAGTTTGATCATTCTCTCGACAGCATTGTGCATGATAATTTTATTAGCTTTTTCTGGAATCGCACTGTGATCTCCGTTTCTTATATGATTATCGTTTATAGCATCGGAAGATGTTACTTTAGCATCCGACGAATGACGTGGTGTACGATGACGTTTATGACGATGACGATCATGGTGATGTCTGTGATGATTTTCCTTGGCTTTGTCATGATTAGATGATCCTCCAGCTTCAACTGCTGTTTCTATTTCGGGTTCGGGTAGCGCTACATGAAGATATTCTCGCTGCACTTGGGAATCGTCAATTGCTTTCTTCCATACCTGAAGCAGCAATATTAAAGAAGTGTTGTGTGAACAAACTAATAATAGTTTTAATGTCTATAAAACGCGTTATTTCGGCACAGAGAAGCCGACGATTTACTTGGTATTGAAGAATCAATTGTTTATGAGGTTGGAAATACTTACCTGAACCTGGTGGACGGCGCACGAATGCTACCGAAAAAAGTAGAGTTGGATGGTAAAATAAAAGTTTTCAAAATTCCGATAATGTCAATTTTAGAACCAACGCCGAGAATCATGCTCAAGATATGCTCTAGATGTATGTTACAGTCGACATCAGGAAATATTAAGGCAAAAATGACCATACTGTATACTGCAAATTTCATATAGATTAATCTCTAGATTTAGTAACATTTGGTCGGCATGGATAGTCCTCCATAGTATGTTTCTTGAGAACTAGTCGTTACAAGTACTTTTTTGACCAATAAGGTTTAGTTAAGCTAAGTTTCAAAGCTCTGAAAGAATCGGGTTAAAATTTAAATCATTCCGAACTAAACCAATTTCTACACATCAACTTCATGCAGATCGATTAGGCAGTGAATTACAATTATACGGTATTCAGATGAGCTCTTATTCTGTCAAAAATATGTAAATTTGAATAGATACGCATGGAAAAATGTCAGTCTGCATACAACAAACTGAAGTCTGATTTCACGCAAAATGCAGCTGGTGCCCATTTCACTAAAACTAACAGCTCCACACTGTTACTATTATACGGTATTCAGATGAGCTCTTATTCCGTCAAAAATATGTAAATTTGAATAGATACGCATGCAAAAATGTCAGTCTGCATACAACAAACTGAAGTCTGATTTGACGCAAAATGCGGCTGGTGCCCATTTCGCTAAAACTAACAGCTCCACACTGTTACTATTATACGGTATTCAGATGAGCTCTTATTCTGTCAAAAATATGTAAATTTGAATAGATACGCATGGAAAAGGTCAGTTTGCATACAACAAACTGAAGTCTGATTTGACGCAAAATGCGGCTGGTGCCCATTTCGCTAAAACTAACAGCTCCACACTGTTACTATTATACGGTATTCAGATGAGCTCTTATTCTGTCAAAAATATGTAAATTTGAATAGATACGCATGCAAAAATGTCAGTCTGCATACAACAAACTGAAGTCTGATTTGACGCAAAACGCTGCTGGTGCCCATTTTGCTAAAACTAACAGCTCCACACTGTTACTATTATACGGTATTCAGATGAGCTCTTATTCTGTCAAAAATATGTAAATTTGAATAGATACGCATGGAAAAAGTCAGTTTGCATACAACAAACTCAAGTCTGATTTGACGCAAAATGCAGCTGGTGCCCATTTCGCTAAAACTACCAGCTCCACACTGTTACTATTATACGGTATTCAGATGAGCTCTTATTCTGTCAAAAATATGTAAATTTGAATAGATACGCATGGAAAAAGTCAGTTTGCATACAACAAACTGAAGTCTGATTTGACGCAAAATGCGGCTGGTGCCCATTTCGCTAAAACTAACAGCTCCACACTGTTACTATTATACGGTATTCAGATGAGCTCTTATTCTGTCAAAAATATGTAAATTTGAATAGATACGCATGGAAAAAGTCAGTTTGCATACAACAAACCGAAGTCTGATTTGACGCAAAATGCGGCTGGTGCCCATTTCGCTAAAACTAACAGCTCCACACTGTTACTATTATACGGTATTCAGATGAGCTCTTATTCTGTCAAAAATATGTAAATTTGAATAGATACGCATGCAAAAATGTCAGTCTGCATACAACAAACTGAAGTCTGATTTGAGAAATGTAAATCTAACAGCTCCACCTGTTACTATTATACGGTATTCGATGAGCTCTTATTCTGTCAAATATGTAATTTGAATAGATACGCATGGAAAAAGTCAGTTTCTCAACAAACCATTCTGATTTGACGCAAAACGCTGCTGGTGCCCATTTTGCTAAAACTAACAGCTCCACACTGTTACTATTATACGGTATTCAGATGAGCTCTTATTCTGTCAAAAATATGTAAATTTGAATAGATACGCATGGAAAAAGTCAGTTTGCATACAACAAACTGAAGTCTGATTTGACGCAAAATGCGGCTGGTGCCCATTTCGCTAAAACTAACAGCTCCACACTGTTACTATTATACGGTATTCAGATGAGCTCTTATTCTGTCAAAAATATGTAAATTTGAATAGATACGCATGGAAAAAGTCAGTTTGCATACAACAAACTGAAGTCTGATTTGACGCAAAATGCGGCTGGTGCCCATTTCGCTAAAACTAACAGCTCCACACTGTTACTATTATACGGTATTCAGATGAGCTCTTATTCTGTCAAAAATATGTAAATTTGAATAGATACGCATGGAAAAAGTCAGTTTGCATACAACAAACTGACCCCCCCCCAAACACACCCCCCCCAACAAAAACCAACAGTCTGATTTGACGCAAAACGCTGCTGGTGCCCATTTCGCTAAAACTAACAGCTCCACACTGTTACTATTATCCATGTTAATATCTCAATTATGTATACAAAGCGACAGTAAGTTTGGGAGAAATTGTGTATGCAGATATTCTCTGGACAAAC
Organism: Trileptium ribeirensis; assembly: GCA_030248225.1. Taxonomy (NCBI): domain Eukaryota; kingdom Metazoa; phylum Nematoda; class Enoplea; order Enoplida; family Thoracostomopsidae; genus Trileptium; species Trileptium ribeirensis. The sequence continues at coordinate 30,254 of JASANE010026733.1, forward strand.
AAAAAGCTTCTGTGGTACCACTGAGTATATACCATGTATATTAAAATTTAAATTTTTAAATCTTACTTTATCATCTCCAGTAAATATAAGTTAAGGCAAAAAATTTGCAATAGTGTTAAAAACCATTTCTGACGTACTGAACGGAATGTTAAAGCATGTAACATCTGACCTGTTACAGCAATGCGCAACCGCATACGATTCGCTATTCTCACTAAAACTGAAACTGGACCTATCGTTTTGCTTCGCTCCCTTTGGAGATGTAGTGCTATAAAATGTCAACCCCTTTCATCTCGGTATTTCAAGATTGGTGATACTATACCTCTGCCTTAAGATGGCTATTGTCTATCCCGATCTGTGACTGATCTCACGACTATGCGAATTAGCGCCTATAATTCGAAAGGGTCGGTAGATAATTTCAGAATTGGTGATACTATACCCTCTGTCTTAAGATGGCTATTGTCTATCCCAATCTGTGACTGATGTCACGACTATGCGAATTAGCGCCTACAATTCGAAAGGGTCGGTAGATAAATGTGCCGTTGATTTTGTGGACTAAAAAGTGGAAACCTACTTTTTACCTAATTAATCTTTGGGTTGATCCAAAGTTTAAATATCAGACGGCCCTCATTTATCCGAACAAAATGTCCATGCGAATGGTAGGGGCAAGCTGTCTTTGACAGTTTATTAAATGTAGACATCACCCGAAAATTGTTGCTAATATAATTAAAAATTGACTTAAATCATATAGCGTTGCAGGACTGTTCTCTCATGAATGCATCTTTACCCTTTCATTATATTGACATTAATAATTTAGGTAATTGCTCACTTAAATACGTACAAAAATGACGGTATTTGCTGGACATAAACTTAATATCTACCTCTTCTCTGTCATGAATTGAGTCATCATCGATCGGAACAGCTTGAATCATAAATTTATGCGGCGTCGCTTGATCACTTTGCACAAATTTTATCGCTATATCTACGTCAATGGTTTTGGGTTCATCTCCGACGGTCGACGTTTGTCCGTCAGTAGCAGTCAGGATTCCACAATTCGGCTTGACGGCATAGCTCAAAGGAGCTGTCGCGCGTATCTTCCAACCAATCCGTCGTTGGCTTTTGTCAATATTTTTTATTGTTAGCCGAGCTGTTTCGTCATAGCTGTGGAATTGCAATTCGTGCTTTGGATGCAGCTGAAACTAGTATTTAGCAAAAACAATGTACGTCGTTGGCTTTTGTCAATATTTTTTATTGTTAGCCGAGCTGTTTCGTCATAGCTGTGGAATTGCAATTCGTGCTTTGGATGCAGCTGAAACTAGTATTTAGCAAAAACAATGTACGTCATTGGCTTTTGTCAATATTTTTTATTGTTAGCCGAGCTGTTTCGTCATAGCTGTGGAATTGCAATTCGTGCTTTGGATGCAGCTGAAACTAGTATTTAGCAAAAACATTGGTCGCCTGATGTACGTCGTTGGCTTTTGTCAATATTTTTTTTTGTTTTTTGTTTTTGTTGATGCGTGATTGAACTTGGTATATTGCGAGTGTTTCGTCATAGGGGATGATTGTCTCGATGCAGCTGAAACTAGTATTTAGCAAAAACAATTACGTCGTTGCTTTTGTCAATATTTTTTATTTTAGCCGAGCTTTTCGTCATAGCTGTAATTCAATTCGTCTTTATCAGCTAAACTAGTATTTAACAAAAAAAAACAATTACGTCTTCTTTTTCATTTTATTGTTAGCCGAGCTGTTTCGTCATAGCTGTGGAATTGCAATTCGTGCTTTGGATGCAGCTGAAACTAGTATTTAGCAAAAACAATGTACGTCATTGGCTTTTGTCAATATTTTTTATTGTTAGCCGAGCTGTTTCGTCATAGCTGTGGAATTGCAATTCGTGCTTTGGATGCAGCTGAAACTAGTATTTAGCAAAAACAATGTACGTCGTTGGCTTTTGTCAATATTTTTTATTGTTAGCCGAGCTGTTTCGTCATAGCTGTGGAATTGCAATTCGTGCTTTGGATGCAGCTGAAACTAGTATTTAGCAAAAACAATGTACGTCGTTGGCTTTTGTCAATATTTTTTATTGTTAGCCGAGCTGTTTCGTCATAGCTGTGAAATTGCAATTCGTGCTTTGGATGCAGCTGAAACTAGTATTTAGCAAAAACAATGTACGTCATTGGCTTTTGTCAATATTTTTTATTGTTAGCCGAGCTGTTTCGTCATAGCTGTGGAATTGCAATTCGTGCTTTGGATGCAGCTGAAACTAGTATTTAGCAAAAACAATGTACGTCGTTGGCTTTTGTCAATATTTTTTATTGTTAGCCGAGCTGTTTCGTCATAGCTGTGGAATTGCAATTCGTGCTTTGGATGCAGCTGAAACTAGTATTTAGCAAAAACAATGTACGTCGTTGGCTTTTGTCAATATTTTTTATTGTTAGCCGAGCTGTTTCGTCATAGCTGTGGAATTGCAATTCGTGCTTTGGATGCAGCTGAAACTAGTATTTAGCAAAAACAATGTACGTCATTGGCTTTTGTCAATATTTTTTATTGTTAGCCGAGCTGTTTCGTCATAGCTGTGGAATTGCAATTCGTGCTTTGGATGCAGCTGAAACTAGTATTTAGCAAAAACAATGTACGTCGTTGGCTTTTGTCAATATTTTTTATTGTTAGCCGAGCTGTTTCGTCATAGCTGTGGAATTGCAATTCGTGCTTTGGAATGCAGCTGAAACTAGTATTTAGCAAAAACAATGTACGTCGTTGGCTTTTGTCAATATTTTTTATTTTTAGCCGAGCTGTTTCGTCATAGCTGTGGAATTGCAATTCGTGCTTTGGATGCAGCTGAAATATATTTAGAAAATGTTTGCTTTTCACTTTTTATAGCACTCCACACACGCAGCGCTAGTATTTAGCAAAAACAATGTACGTCGTTGGCTTTTGTCAATTTTTTTTATTGTTAGCCGAGCTGTTTCGTCATAGCTGTGGAATTGCAATTCGTGCTTTGGATGCAGCTGAAACTAGTATTTAGCAAAAACAATGTACGTCATTGGCTTTTGTCAATATTTTTTATTGTTAGCCGAGCTGTTTCGTCATAGCTGTGGAATTGCAATTCGTGCTTTGGATGCAGCTGAAACTAGTATTTAGCAAAAACAATGTACGTCATTGGCTTTTGTCAATATTTTTTATTGTTAGCCGCTGCCCGCCCACCGAGCTGTTTCGTCATAGCTGTGGAATTGCAATTCGTTCTTTGGATGCATCTTAAACTAGTATTTATCAAAAAGAATGTACGAAGTTGGCTTTTGTCAATATTTTTTATTGTTAGCCGAGCTGTTTCGTCATAGCTGTGGAATTGCAATTCGTGCTTTGGATGCAGCTGAAACTAGTATTTAGCAAAAACAATGTAAGTCATTGGCTTTTGTCAATATTTTTTATTGTTAGCCGAGCTGTTTCGTCATAGCTGTGGAATTGCAATTCCACAGCTATGACGAAACAGCTCAGCTATCGGTCGATTTATACATTTCCCAATTCAAATTGGATCTTTTGGTCATTTGAAACCTATTTCACGTACTTTGACTTCATAGCTTATTCAAAGTGTTGTCATAGCGATTTACAATTTCTTTCCATTGTTATTTTATAAAGATTTATTAGCAACGGTCGAATATACATTTCCCAATTCAAATTGGACTCTTTAGGTCATTTGAAACCTATTTTACGTACTTTGACTTCATAGCTTATTCAAGTGTTGTCATAGCGATTTACAATTTCTTTCCATTGTTATTTTATAAGATTTATTAGCAACGGTCGATTTATACATTTCCCAATTCAAATTGGATCTTTTGGTCATTTGAAACCTATTTTACGTACTTTGACTTCATAGCTTATTTAAAGTGTTGTCATAGCGATTTACAATTTCTTTCCATTGTTATTTTATAAAGATTAATTAGCAACGGTCGATTTATACATTTCCCAATTCAAATTGGATGTTTTGGTCATTTGAAACCTATTTTACGTACTTTGACTTCATAGCTTATTCAAAGTGTTGTCATAGCGATTAACAATTCTTTTCCATTGTTATTTTATAAAGATTTATTAGCAACGGTCGATTTATACATTTCCCAATTAAAATTGGATATTTTGGTGCCATTTGAATCCTCATTTTACGTACTTTGACTTCATAGCTTATTCAAAGTGTTGTCATAACGATTTGCAATTTCTTTCCATTGTTATTTTATAAAGATTTATTAGCAACGGTCGATTTATACATTTCCCAATTCAGAATTGGATCTTTTGGTCATTTGAAACCTATTTTACGTACTTTGACTTCATAGCTTATTCAAGTGTTGTCATAGCGATTTACAATTTCTTTCAATTGTTATTTTATAAAGATTTATTAGGTTGATCATACATTTCCCAATTCGAATTGGATCTTTTGGTCATTTGAAACCTATTTCACGTACTTTGACTTCATAGCTTATTTCAAAGTGTTGTCATAGCGATTTACAATTTCTTTCCATTGTTATTTTTATAAAGATTTATTAGCAACGGTCGATGTATACATTTCCCAATTCAAATTGGATCTTTTGGTCATTTGAAACCTATTTTACGTACTTTGACTTCATAGCTTATTCAAAGTGTTGTCATAGCGATTTACAATTTCTTTCCATTGTTATTTTATAAAGATTTATTAGCAACGGTCGAGTATACATTTCCCAATTCAAATTGGATCTTTAGGTCATTTGAAACCTATTTTACGTACTTTGACTTCATAGCTTATTCAAAGTGTTGTCATAGCGATTTACAATTTCTTTCCATTGTTATTTTATAAAGATTTATTAGCGACGGTCGATTTATACATTTCCCAATTCAAATTGGATCTTTTGGTCATTTGAAACCTATTTTACGTACTTTGACTTCATAGCTTATTTAAAGTGTTGTCATAGCGATTTACAATTTCTTTCCATTGTTATTTTATAAAGATTTATTAGCAACGGTCGATGTATACATTTCCCAATTCAAATTGGATCTTTTGGTCATTTGAAACCTATTTTACGTACTTTGACTTCATATCTAGTGTTGTCATAGCGAATTACAAATTGTATATAATAAGGTATCTCAGTCAGTTATATTACAATTTTCTATTTGATGTATTCTACCATACAGATAAGTAAACATGTCCGCAGGGAAATTCTATGAAGTTTAGCTATATTTTTGCTAATTAGGTTAACTAGTTTAAGTTTAGTTTACCTGCGGTAATGCTTACAATGCGGTCAAGTAATCATAAAAAATTTTTAAGCATAGAGCATTGCCTTGCGGTGTTAACACGCGAATTATTTATCCTTTCAATTTTGCTACAACAACTGCTAGGCAGTACGTTTTAGTTAGATGAAGCTACGCTGCTGCAGGTAGTGGCGAATACTGGTACATAAAGCTTCTCTCTTCTGCTTTCTCACCATCATGCATGAGTTGCCTTTTTGTTTCCACGGAGACAAACGACAAGGTACCCGTTGTTTGAGGCAAGTCGTCGGCCGATAACCAAATGGCACACAGAATATTTCGGCTTTCATACACTCTCACATTTCGATCAAACTATGAATACTCCCTCATGCGTTAGACACAACTGACTGTGGCTTAACAAATAACTATCGAGCTAATAGAACTTTATCAACTACTATGTATACTATACTCCTATAACAAATGCAAGTGTTCCAAATCGGAAATTGCTCAAGCATATCTGACTATAATCTAATTTTCACAGATTGAAGCCAAAATCAATAATATCCTTCGTCGTTATATACAATACGATGTGTTAGACGTGCGCTTTTGGCCAAACAAAGGTTAGTATATTAATGATGATAGGATGACCATAGCATACCGATAATGTTTAGGGCTCTTCACAGCCAATTTTTTTAGCTTGAGCACATGACGTTCAGCTACTGGGGGCTTCGTTTTGTTCCACACTGCCACACCACCCCGAAGACGACATGCCGTTTATCGAAAGTAATTTGTGGTTGGCTTATTAAAATTGGTGTATAAAAGCTCACAAGTGTAGCGTTTCAGGAGTTTACATTTCATATAATCGACTAAAACTTGCTTCCTATGTTTTAATTCACGATATATTCATTTACAAAAGTGAAATTACATTAATATATAAATAGTTTTATTCGATATGTTTCATAATGCTTTTGAAGGGTGATTTGAACATGTGAAGTGTCATTTGAAACTGAATTGCGCTACACGGCCCTTTGAATCGTTATTCATTGTTGTTGTATTAATTAATCATTAATTGTATCAATTACATAATTAATCAATTAATTTCATTAATCATATTCATTCATGTTACACGCACGCGACAGCTAATAGGTGTAACATTACATTCCATGCATGCAAATATTTGTACGCACGGTTGAAACATTATTCAAAAAGGTGAGATAGCACGAGTTTAAACGATTAAACTTGTGACTTAGTTGTAACATAGTTTTATATTGTATATACTATATATGTTAGAATCATGAATTACATATAGTAGTTATTTTTGGAAACTTGTATACTAATACGTATGGTTAGTCTGCGGAGGCATATAGTTATCCTGGTATCCTAGATTTATAAAATGTATCCTATTATCAAAGAATGAGCAGTTTCAATTTGGTCACAGAATTGCCATGGTCAATCAGTGACATGTCTGATCCAGCAAAATCAGCTGTGTGAGCCACATCAAGTTGACTTCATAAAAGAAGCATTATTGGCACTTTAGATTGCTATAGCTAACGAAGAATTCATATATATTTTAACATGAATGCGTACGTCTGTATAAAAATCACACTACGTTCAAGATTATTTATTTATTAGTACTGTCGACTGAACTGTTATAAAAAGTTCTTACTCCGAAATATTTATTTTTTACAGAATAAACGCCAACTGCATTTCAAACTCGAAGTCAATGGTCAGGGTTTTATGTAGTACCCAAATTGTGCATGCATCCACCAATATTTTTGTATAGACGAAATTTGCTCAGAGAATGTGCAAACAGTGGCACATTGTGCTCACTAATACTTCAAAAATATTTTTTTACTATTTAACTGTGCAATTAGTTCATCTGCTGAATTTTCCAAACAGTTTTGCCTTTACCTGTTCCGTATTATCTAGTGCGTAGCTCTCGCAATGCAGAGTGTAATACTGCTTAACGCGATGCTCCGCATCACAAGACTTTATCACGAGTGCTTAATAAGAATGCGCTAATGCAGTTATTGATGTTTTTACTCGCGATTTTGCTGCTGGTGCGCTACTGCATCACTCGGTTGTATTTTCCGTTGTATCGAAGGCTTGTAGTAATTATTGAAGCTAAATTATAACACATACAGAGGAAACGAACAATACTGAGGAAATCTTATAGCTTTTGAGATATGTCTTTAACACGACCGTAGCTTATAAATTGACGCACAGCGATTGTGGGGGTTGCATAGGTTAAGAACGTTTATAAAATGAAGCTTAACTTTGTTGGGTCAAAAAAGTTTGAATGTGATTAGCGTCTTTCTGAAATTTTCTCTGGAATTTACTAGTTATCTTGTGCATAATATGGTTCAACTCCAGTAGTGAAATTGAGGTTGACTGTCTGATGTAAAAACAAGCTATCCGCTTAAACAGCGCATGATATCTGTACTGAATTTTATATAATAATTTCTTTTTTGTATGCGTAGTTATACCATTTTGTCACTATTGTGAGGCTTGGGCATTCCTTTGTATTATAGATGTCTGCTCATTTGTAAATGTAATTGTACCGGTTCCCCCTTCTTTTCACACAGGTTTGCCACAAACCATGAAGCTGGTTTGCCTCATCGTTTCTTTCAACAAACGTAAACCGAAAATGCTGGAAACACAACGGATTTGTGAAGCCTCTAGTAATGTTTAATAAAGTTTAGAATCGTGCTCGTATTGAACGCTGTATATGCAAAAATTCTGTCATGACGGCTATTTTTTTCTTCATGGATGGGGCGTGAATTGACAATATAAGCAGCTATTTGCATAAAACTGTAAAAAAATATTTTGTTTAACCCTCTTCTTATTAAAACAAGGCGCTCTTGTTTTCAAATCGTGAACAAACGTTTGCTCCAACAACGGACTGTAGCGAAATTGCTCGAGTGTGAATTTTGCACGCTAGCGACTAGGAGTATTCGAGACGCTGTATATCTTGGTTTATTAAAAAACATCATAAAACCAAATTGACTCACATACAAACGCACGCCGAAAGGCAAACACGGAAATCAACTCGCCATGCTGGAAATTTAGAGCAGTATGTTTTCAAGGAATCTTGTACACATACCTATTTTAGTTTGAATCTGGTATTATGTTATCTCCGTAAATCGTTAATATTAAAACGCCCATGAATTTTTAAGATAAATTAGTCTTATATTCTGTGTTGAAAGTAAAGCGAATGTAATTTGCGAAAACAGGCTGGTTACCGAAAACAGCTCCAAATTTTATACCAAAACAAATTCAGCGCATAATTTACCAGCATTTTCTTCCGAAATATTATATAGCGTTATTAGAATTTGTCATGTTACCGAGTATGATTTTGCCCCACAATATGGGCTACATAATAGAAAAACGTGGAAGCTTACTGCTATATTGGATTTTTAACTTTCCGACCCTGGATCCGATAGTATTGATTCTGGCGCCATCGATAAGCAATTCATTCCTGAAGTTAAACATTCGAAATAAACTTATTATATTATATAAAAATGAAGAATATTGAATATATATAAGTTTACTGAATTTCGGGTATTTGTTTTAAACACTATTAAGGCTTTAAACTATTGAGATTATATTGATTTGACAAAGTTCTCCATTAGAGCGCGCTTCGAACGGTGTAGATTTCTGCAATCACACCTCTCTCTCCGATGGTGTCGCAACTGAAAAGGAATTAATTGATGGATACAATTATTTGAGATAAAGGTATATATTATAAAAACTAAAAGATATTTAAGATGATTACACTTTGTTAAATATCAGGACACTGATTTTAAATTACAATAACAGCCGGAAGCTATTGGAGCCTATACTAATTAGGCAATTTTGTTTTATACCTATAAGATTAGCTTTATTTCATTAATATTCATCCGGATGGTTTGTAGTAAATACAGAATTGTAATTTAATGTAACACAGCTAATGGATTTTCATGTACTTAAATATTTCTGTCATTAACTAAAGATGCAGCAATGTGCTCTGCCGCAAGAAAATCAAACTTTCAATATTTTAAGTAAGTTCATTGCGCTATTTATTTGCAGTATTGAACTAAATATACCGTAACAATACCGTTAATTACTGAATTTTGTGAGCTCTTACTAAAATTTTTGCAAAGATGGAATTTAGTCATTTTACTATAATTTTATCCAGAGATGGACTTCTGTGGTTGCTGAAATTTTACCCAGACATGAACTTTAGCCGTAACTTAAATCTTATCTAAAGATGGAATTTAGCGCTTTATATAATTTTATCCAGAGATATACTTCCGTGTTTGCTGAAATTTTACCCGAAGATGGACTTTAGTCGTAACTGAAATCTTATCTAAACGTGGAATTTAGTCGTTTTACTATAATTTTATTCAGAGATGCATTTTATTGGTTGCTGAAATTTTGCCGAGAGATGGACTTTAGTCGTTACTGAAATTTTGTCTAAAGGTGGTTCTGGTCGTCTTATTGGAAATTTTTCCAAAGATTCGGTTCGACATCTAAGCAAAATAATGTAAAAACATCGTGTATGACAAAAGAAATTTACGCTGTATAAATCAGATTTAAGATAAACGGTATTTTAGCTGATTCATTACCTTTTGCGCTGAGAGATAGATAGTAAGATGTAATCGTAGCTGAAAGACAGATTTAAAATTCTATAAACAAAATAATGAACACCCTAATTTTACCGAGAATCTATTTTTCTAATATTTTACTAACGACTCGTGAACGTTTAGCGAACTGCGGCCAGATGAAGTAGCTCCACTTTAGGGCTCATTAAAGAGCATGCAATATTAAAAAATTTAAAACATATTCAGTGTATACTGTACTAAGGTCATGCTTACTTACTGCTCTTGTGTTGTAAGAATTTCATTATTTAACTTAATATTTAATAATTTAGTTGGATAAAATTATCACAATATGGTATGAGTGAATTGTGTTTTGAACATCAATTTCTATTAGGTTCGATTTAACCTGCATTTGCTCAAAAAATTATTGTTTTTCCTACTCCAGAGAAGTTGAATTAGAAAATTCAATATTAAAATTATTCATAATTTTGTTATATCGGGTAGGGTTTTTACCATTTTGTCGAACTGGGGCAAATTAATGAGTTGAAGTAAATCCGAAGTTTAATACAAAAAATATTTGGGAGCAAAAATACTGCTCAAAATTGCTATTTTCAAAGAAAACGAAGAGCTGTTTTGAAAAATTGAGCAGGCCCTGCGCTGTGATATTCCGGTGCAGTTATGCAATCTTATAAACAATTATGAAAATATTGAAAAATTGCATACCTTTAGTCATTTTAAACACGCAGTCCTTTTGTCCGCGAACACACGTGCTTTTTATGACCTACTGTTTCTTTTATCTAGCAGCAGCCACGAACACAAATATTTAGCTCGTGGTTACTAAAATCTATTGCGTTTATTTGATTTTTTCTACCGCTGCGGAGACTGCAACCCATATTAAGTGATTCCTTGCGCAGTCTGCTAGAAACAAGCACAACAATCAGAAATCCGTTTGATACGTTTTCCCACTATGTTTTCGTACGGTGTATACCACTATGTCTAAATTCACTGAATGTGGAAAAATTTACTATTTTTTGCATTAAAAAAGAGCCGAGTGAGTAGAAAAAAGGATAAGTCGTAATAATTTTGCTCAAATTTGACCAATTGTGGTTTTACTACTTTTGCTATACCAATTTTAATGGCCTAAGAATGGTGTTACTATTTACCATTCGTTTTCGAAGCATACCTTCGCTGCGGCCGTATGTTTTGCAGCTTTCACGAAGATTGATTTGAAATTAACAAAATTTTCGAAACATTTCTTTATTTCAAGACATATCGTAGCTTGCTTTGGGTGTTCAAGTTTACAACCTGTGAAAAGTTTTAAAAATTATTCAAGTTGTACGAACAACATGAAATGATTAAAGTCATTTGATACCGTTGTATGTTTATAGCATATAAACTTAGTTTGTGCGAAGCATCTCAAGCGTCGAAATTATTACTACGTACATATTTAATAATATATAAGTGGCTGAATAAAATAAAATGTCAATGGTATGAACCATGACACTGGATGCTTCTAATGAAAATGTAATGTTTGTAAATGCGAACAGTACACACTTGTGAGCTTTTTCTAAGAAATAGATCCGGACATTGTACTGTATACATTTAGCCGTTTTTCTTTAAATGCCCCGAACAATCCTCAACAAACATGTACAAAAATTTTTACCGCTCCATGATGTCGCAAATTTTTCTGCTTCACCTATATGTTGAGTTTAGTGGAATTATTTTCTTGATAAGCCAACGATTGTGGTTGCATAAATCTTAGAGGTCTTAAACAGTTTAGTTTTTAACTCTTTCGTTCCTCCCGCTGGGAGACATCAGCGAATACTCCACGATTGCCCGCGCGCTGCTCGTTTCTTGCTTTGCGACGAGGCTTCAGGAATAAGACAAATCTCTTTCAGATAGCTCAATAGGTAATCATCACTAATTTTCAAGCGTTAAGGACTTAAAATAACAATAAAAAACAATATCACTCTTTAATCATATAAAAAATATAAATTGGTAAGACAAATCTAAAATATTAAATCTGAAAAAGATATCAGATAGCAACTAAACTGTACAAGATATTTATTCTTATTTCTACGCTCATGCTTTCCTTAAATATATAGGGTTTCTTTAAGTTTTGCTAGGTATTTCAAATATTTAATGAATATTTGATATTTAACACATTTTGTATTTTTCATTTGAAACTTTTTCAAAACAATACCACGTCCGACACCAACTATTTTGGCCGCCAGTTGTAATGCAAAAAGTAAGCAACTGAAAAACATCCATTTCTTTTCTATGCACACGAAGCCACAATTATACTAAAAACATTATAACATCACAAGGACTTTTGATATTAAAGGTAATTTGAAATTAACTGGTATAATATTTAACACGATTAATTCCCCTATCGTATGATGGCATCTACAACCACAGTAAGCGATAGTTTGTGACAGCAGCAACGAACCAACACAAAATTGTAGATTAAAATGTGCATTCTTTAATCAATTTTTTTGTCAAAATATCTTTATAATTATTAAGAATGAAATAAATATAGCTCCACAGTTTGACGATGTAATTTACATGATTTAAAATGTTCAATACCTCTAACACTATTAGCAAGGATTCATCCAGATCAAACACCGCCACCAAGCATCGCATTATCCATCAACTGTTGAGCAATAAACTTAAAACATTTTGCTCCATCGTCATTGCGAGAGCCATTTGTGCACTTGACACGATTATATCTGGTATGGACGTTACGAAACCAGTCGCCCTCTCTATTGGTAAAGCTGATTTGTTCTCAACAAAGCAACACAATTAGTAATGTGATATCCCTAGGAATTTTACCCCAATCGCGTTTGTCTGTAGACTGATAATTACGAACGTTTTTGTGCCTGCCATCGTCATTACAAAACCAAATTGTTAAACGTAGGGTATAAATTTGTATCCCTATCAAGCTTTTACAGTTTTAATTCAATGTGACACCACGACGGTAATTAAAATCTTAACAAGCTACAGTAATCGTCGATTGTTTTAATTTTATTTATACTCTGTTCAATTGTTTTAATATTTAATAACCCTTTTTTTTATTATTAGGGTCTTCTACATAATTGCAAATCGTTTAGCTCAGATGTATGTGAGGGTTACTTAATTTATGATACAAGCATAAGTACAGTTGTGATTGTTTGTATATGGTATGGTTAAATCTATTCATGTTTTGCAATACCTAATTACATGTTTTGGTTAATATATATTTAACTGAATAAAATACATTACTTCTGCTTCTACCATAATCAGTTGCTTGATATGTTAATTGAAACTTAACGGCTATAAAAACAAAACAGTTGTTGCTAATTTCTAGTAAATTGCGGCAAAAATAGTCACGCATAATTGGACCTTCTGTATGTGTCCAGTGCCACTCATGGTGCAAAACAAGCATCTTGCCGGTATATATATTTTATTCATCAGCAACATTATAATAAAACAAACCCCAACAATAAAGCTAAGAACCACATGATAACATAAAAATATGTAACGGTTAGTGTTTGCTTACCGCTGTCATTTCAGAAGCAAAATCAAACGGAAAGACAAATATTATAGACTTGTTACTTCCATTTTGGACATCTAAGGAAAAGTAAACAAATAGGAATTGAATAAAAAGCTTTTTCAGAAAATGGAAACCATTAAATTCATAAATTAAATTGATGCGAGGTTGTCTAATGAGCAGGTGTTAGTTGAAAATTCTCTAGTTCCCCTAAATACCACAGCTTTCCACTGGAACAATATAAGACATATGCCGCAGCTCAATGCACCCTCGAATACTGCTGATGGTTCTTGTTTCATATTCTGCAATTCCTTTAATAAGGCTCATGTTTGTTATACAATCTTAGAAAACTAAGTCAGCCCAATTGTTTACAAGTAATAGTGTAAAAAGCTTGGGAAGAATACGAACAATATTGACGTAAGATCACTTCATTACAAAATGTAAAATTATTTAGAAATATACACAAGCGACGGCGAAAGTGAAGATGATTCCGAATAGCCATCTTTTGTAAACAAGCCAAAGATCCACATCAAATATTGGCATAAACACTGACTAGAAATAACTCAGAGTTTTCCCAGTATAGAATGAACAAAGGATACTTCTTTGCAGGATGCAATAGGTAAGTCCCACTCATGCCGAAGCGAGGATTAAAGTGGTTGCCCCTCCGGCATCAGATCCCCCCTCCCCCCTAGCGCCACCGGAGGCGTGCAGAAAATCTTGGCAGAGAGGGGAGGACGTCGACTTTTCCGGCGCGCCGCCCTGGACAACCTCCTCCTGAGACCACGGCAGCAACAGTGAGGGAAACCACTGGTTTCTATCATGTGGCATAAAATGTCGAGCGATTGTATGGGTATCATGATTTTCAATAGCCAAAAGCCCCGCATTAGGACCTTGACCAAACATGTGTCGCTAAAGATATGGTTGCATCACACACCAAATGTTATTTAAACGCAGTCAGCTTTGTGTCAAACAGTAGAAGTCGGGTTCCACCGCTAATGATTTAATCCCATCTATTAAATGTCGTACACAGCCGCTATATCGATGAGCATGGCTGACAATAATTCAGTAGGCCAAGCAGTACGACTCCCGCATTTATAAAACCTAGCACGAAAACTACACCATTCTTTAAATGAATTTAGCAAGAAGGAAAATGAGTTTATGCAAACAAACATTAGAGCTGAGGATTGCCAGATATTGTTTTAGATCTTAGTAAAAATTTAGAGGAACGTCAGGAAGCCATTTATAGCTTGTTTCATGTGTACTACCGAAATCAGTTTTCAAAGTGTCAAGAAATATAAAAGCTAATGCGTTATGATAACTGAAAAGTGGTGGAGCTTTACATAAGAATAATGCTGGCCGTCGTCTAACAGTATAATGTCGACGATTGTTATCGTTTAGATTTTTTAAGTACAAGTGTGGAATAATTGTACAGTTTTTCTTCAATAGGTGTTGGAATGCCAACAAAATTTTGTTTACGTGATTCAAACCGAATCCGTGAATCCATTGTCATTTAGATATCTCAAAAATGGCGAGCAGTACCGACACAATAAATGCTCAATCGCAGTTAATCATCTTATTTTATTACGAACAACTGCGAAATAGCTCAAGTAAAACTTTTACAAAAGCAAAAGACTAGAAGGTGTTGCTTTCAAAAATTTTTGTCTAATTTGATCTGCATATTAGCTGCTAAAATTGATAATTTGACCATATGACAATAGAGCAGTGTTGTAAGATTGATCAAGAATGGGGAAGGGTATCTTGAGACAAAATGTGAGCAGGCTTTTCTATGATAGCACGTACGTAACTCGGGATAAAATTTTTCTGACTTTGCTCTATTTCTTCTGCTAAATTATGAACTGTCAGTGTAAAATTGTTACATGGAATGCTATGTGCTTCCATTGCTTGATTAAAGAATATATAAATGAATGGAAGTTAAAAATGAACTAAAAACTTTTTGTGATAGCCAAAGGTCAGAAATAGATCTTTGAAATATTTTGATAAAACTATCTATTGGAAGTCCTACCCGAAGCGATTAATTATATCTTTTGCGCCGATATGGAATTTTCCTTGGAGGAAATAGACAAATGTACCTATTTAATAATAGAGTCATTTAGGTTGGGTATATCTAGGTTGAAGCGGTTTGCTCCATGACGTCGTACACTTTTTGGAAATTGAATTTGTTATAATTCGACGTGAATTGTTGTGATCTTGTTTCAAAACACATTTTAAGCGAAAAAAATATGCTTATTTTTGAATTAGTAATCTATCACTCACTGCATTCTATGTTCTTTGGTTCAGAAGATTGCAGAGAAGTTTCTTAGTATACACTATCGAGCATGCTCACACAAAAATATGTTTATTTTTTGAATAAGTAATCTATCACTCACTGGATTCTATGTTCTTTGGTTCAAAGATTGCAAAGTTTCTCGTCCACACTATCAAGCATGCTCACAAAACATATGTTATTTTTGAATTAGTAATTTATCACTCACTATTGTTTGCCGTTAGAAAATTGCAAGAGTTTATTAGTATACACTATCGAGCATGCTCACACAAAAATATATATTAACTATATTATAATCATATACTAC
>JASANE010026734.1:0-78321 GCA_030248225.1 Trileptium ribeirensis
GTACTCATTAGTTCATATCTACTTTCAGACTGGAAGTAAATATCCTTTTTAACGCTATTGAAACTCTTATCCACTTGCGCTACGCGTGTTGTCATTCGTTCATTTTGTAAATTCCATATAGAACCAATCAACAGCACTAAAATGACTAAGTGGCTGACTGAGTAGCTAATGCAAGGGATTGGAGGCGGCGGTATACATTGGTACATGCCTTCAACGTTTTGATACTCCACGGCAATAAACGTAACTGTTAACGCTTGAACTGTGAAATTATATGTCGACCTGTTGGTAAAATAGTGGGTTGGGGATGCGACCAGTCCGTTGTTCGAACCATTCCATATCTTAAAGCGACCGTATGACTTCTATAAAACATTTTACTTCGATTGTATCTAATGTGTCTAATATTGCAATATCAAATATTTCAATAAAGATATAAAAATCTGCCTTAACTTAAAATTTCAACAATTTAGGCTTTTAGACTTTATACAGCAAATTTGATTGATTTATATGATATTATATTATAAATAAATTTGCATCACCGCTTGTAATATATTTTTAATTTGAAGTAGCATCAGAAAAAAAGACGTTTATACTTCTAAGTTGTTAATATTTAGTATGTATAATAGATAAAACAGCTATGTGTGTGACAATATGGATTGTATATATTAGAGAATGTGCGTCGCCCGGGGGGGGTGGGGTAGTAGGGAAAAGGGGATGAATTTTTAGTTTTGAAATGTTTTTAATTTCAAATTCTTAAAATTCTCTTTTTGGTACTCATTAGATTTTCCGTTCCTTTTTGCAGATTTTACGCCAATTCCTACAAAATTTCACTCACTTTTGTCTATTTTCGCGCAAAAATTCCCACACATTATTTAATACACAAAACGAGCGAGTGGTGCGGAATAAAAGGCACGAACCGCGAGGGGATAGCCCGATAAAACTACGGTTGATGGAACTATACAAAGATGATGCGGTAGCACATCGATAAATGAACTTGTGAAAGTCATTTTGGCACACTAACAGACCGCGCGAGCACTAATATCGATAATGTATTTTTGTTTGTTTGAACTGATACTCAGCGTTTCATATTTATTTCGAGGACTTCTGATGTCGTTACCAGCATACATAGCATGAAACTATTCTTTGCCACGTCACACTGGGTCACAAATGTATCAATGAAACAAGAACAATACCGAAAACGAGCGAACAAGATGTAACCGCGATATGTGTTTGTCAATGTGGAATTGCAATCGCTTCATTCACTTAGCATTGGTTTACTGTTAACTATTGTAAATGATTAATGTATTTTATTAACCTATTAACACTACTCAAAACTATTATAGTAATTGGATGTATTCTCAGATAAAATAAATACCTCTTGTGAAAAAGCTTTCTATTTTAAAAAATATTTTTGACTGCGGCCAACACCAGTATAAATTTGTTTTTTGAATCTTTAGGTACATCGGCCTTTAGGTTCACAGTGTAAATATGTTAAATAGAGGCGTCTTCCGCGTCTTTGTAAGAAAACACTTATTGGCTAGTATACGCTAGGAGAATTATTCGATATATTCAAATATACATTATTATTAATCTACATAGAAACCGCTAACAAATAATATACCAACACCAACATATTAAAGGACTGTTGCTGCCATGGGATTCTCGGTATGCTTAAGTTCCAAACATATAACTAGTGGTGAGCTTCCATGAAACTAGTTTCGACATACCCAGGGCCAATAAATCACGAATCAAAAGCTGTATCTTGGCCGACTGTTGGTGCAAAACAAAAACAATGTAAGTGCGTTTAAATAGCTTAGGATTTTTGTCCCATTTATCTACTATCTCCATCAAACTAAAAAGGCAGAGTAAAAATGCACACTACAATATAAGAAAGGTCTATTTCTAGGACTGTTGAATTGTGCTGCAAACCAAGAGTTGTTGACGGGGTGATTGTGGATCATAAAAAGGAGCTCCCAAACACTTTGACCACTGCGAGTAATATAAGGTAGTTCACAATAGTATCACCTTATGAGTCACTTCGCACAGGATTCCGCTTGAAATATAACACTACATAATGTTAATGGCACCGAATAACATATAGCGATTAGCTAATGATATGTGTCTACGTTACAGACAAGTAATATGTAAAGATAACACCAGAAACACTAGCAAGTAATTTTCTTGCTAAGAAGTGAACAGCAATGTATAAGTAATCACACGGTGAAAACAAATGTTTGTACTGTCAACTGCTGTAACCTTGTAACAATACCTTTACTTAGATTTGATATTCTTGGATAGAATACTTGGATCTATAATATAGCATTCAAGTGACATAACCTAGTAATGAAACGAGCAATTTAAATACACTTCTTTATGTTGGGATCGCCAACTCTGAAAGATTCTGCAATATCTAGCATATCGTTAAGCAACACTCAATTTTGATATATTAAAAGTAGCGTGTAATGGAAACTACGGTAAAGGACCCTCACTTGCTTAACGCACCTTTACTCTTGCTTTTGCGTAACAAAAAAATATTATATGTTGCATCTCTGCTATCATATAGTGAACAATACGAACAATTGCTAAATATTTTCACCTATTATATTCTAAATTAAAAATATTGATGAATAATGAATAAAACGATTGAACAATATATTGTTAGCTTGTGTGATTTAAAATTTATGCAACCATCATTATCCTCAGCTAGGCAAGCAAAGTGTACATCTTTTACGTAAGTAGATAGAAAGATAAACTTGCATGATATGCCAGCTCAAAGCCAGGAGAAAAAAGAAAACATGGTATATTTTTCGAAACTTGTTGTAGCTAATTCACAAAAATAAATATTAGCTCACAAAACCTGCATTGAGGAACACACTTTTACTTAGAATAATAAAAAAAAAATTAGACTAAACCAAACAGAAAGGCTATTAAATGTACCAACATTATAAATATCAAATAAATACAATATTCGAACTGGGTAAAAAGAAATAACATGTTGGAGCACAAATAAATTTACATAAAACTGGTTAGGCCAAAAGCCAACTATAAAAGCAATAATTACCTGAGAAAACCAAATTGGATAGGATCCATTTGAGAGGCCAAACTCCAAACCAAGTGGATTGGAAATTACAAGATGAAAGTTGTCGCTAATTTCGACTATTTTTTCATGTCCAATTTATCAACTTCTACCATAATTGTCCGTCATCATGGAAAGTGCAAAGGAAACCTACAACGTAAACGGTAAAATGGAACTCAAAGCTGAAATCGAACGCAGCATTCTCAAACTCAGTAAGGACAACATTAAAAACAAAGTTACTTTTTGTTCAACATTACAATATGAACAACAGGGTCAATCAACAAAACCATATAAAAATTACACCAAACTATATCTACTGATTTTGATTTATTTTGACTCTCTCACAGTTTTGATCGACATCTCCTTTGCACAATGCAATCATGTGGCAAAAAATTGTTCCATCAATTTTTTGATGCAATTTCAGGGGGACATGTTCATTTTATCTTTTATTTATGGATTATAGTTATCAATGCAGGGCCAAGTGGAATTCTAGCACAATTGGATTATATAGCACCAAAGACACTTGGATGGTATTTTTCAAAAGGCCAAAAGAGAAAACATATGTAAGGCACAGCGCCTAAACCTGTCATTACAATCAGTGGCGTAGATCTGCCTTGCAGTTTGAGACTGACGTTGCATGAACTAGGCGTTACGCCTACCAAATTTTCGCGGTCCTTTTCCGCACCAGTTTTCTGAGAAGGGCTACTTTCCATCCTTTTGGGATCCTCTATCAACCTGTGCTTAATGAACGAAGACTATACTATACTACACGCACATGTTCATATATATTACACACATATATGCTTAAACTATTGTCGTATTTGCCTGTGGGAATTTATCGACACCCAAGTATTAGTATTTATAAGTAATTATAATCCGAGAATCAGCAGGACGTTATGTGTAATTTTATTTTGCTGGAATATGTCCGAAATTTGGGGGGGTCTACTGTACTGCCGGACCCCCCGTCTAAATATTTGGGGGGTCCGGACCCCCCGGACCCCCCTTGATCTACGCCCCTGGTTACAATATATTGGGAAATGAAGAATGAGTAAAACATCATAGACTCATAAACACATTCCTTAAACTATTATCGACGTTGAAGGTTTGTTGAGTTTTTTTGGTCTTACCAACTGGTTATAATCGCTAAAATGAGGCTCTATTGGCACCCAATTATAGAAACTTAATTCGCCTCGAAAGTGGAAAAGCTTACACAAACTTACACATTAGCAGTTAAGTCACATTTGGTATACTACCAATTATTAATAAGACACGGAAAACAGTATACCCTCTCTCGCTGAAACAAGAACGCACTAATATGCGGTGGCGCTGACTTCTGTTGAAGTTCGGGGGGAGGGGTACAGGAATTTGTGAGGATGCGAGATACTTGGGCGAATATTTAAGCTGAGAGTTTCGGCCATAGGGTAGGTGTACCGATGGTTTTTGGTCCCACATCGCCAGATTTTTGGATAGGACACCCCCATCACCTGGAATCTCCGCCTATGCTAATATCTACCGCTGAGCGATTCGTTAAAAGCTTTGCGTAATAATTTTTGTACCCGCTACAACATATATTTTCCGATTACCTAAAAACTAAAACTAAACTCGCTTTCATTCTATAATAAATCGAAATATACAATAAAAAAAGAAATTACTATTTGCAGTGCAAAATAATAGTAAGTATTTTGTTTCAAATATCAAAAATAAAATCGCATTTGTATACGCTTTCACCTTTAATAATATTGTCGAAAAGTTTAAAAATATTTTCATATTATTCCTATTTGTAAAAGCCATATCCGTTCATAACGCGGCAACTTTCATGCGATCAACATTTGGATTAGTTAGAACACAAAGTTTTGTGTTTCACACGAAATGTGTGGCTTTGTTAAACCATACTGAGATTACTTACCTATCGAATCCGATACAAATAAAATATACAGGGCCCTAGGCCAATAATAATATATGCTTTATAGTTTGCCGTTTTTATAGTGTTTCTAAACTTTATCTATCGAAAACACCGAAACTCCTATTTGGTGTAACTTTATTTGGATTAACTATATGATTACCAATCGCAGTGTTACCCTTCAACCATTTGTCAAATAAGCTTTTATTACATAAAATATGATCTTTTCAAATCAGCAGGAGAAGAACAACAATATTTGGAACCATATCTCTATTATGACCGGAACTTAGGTTAGATGGAAGAGTGGGACTTGTCCCTCCTTCTAGTCTTTTATTATAGAATATTCTTGGTTACTGCTTTCATGCTTCAAATTTTTAACATCTGCTACTTCCTTTGTGTAGATATATGTTGGATATATTGTATCCACGTAAACTTGATATTCAATAAACTTAGACTTTGTTAGGCTGTATATATTATATAAAATATATATACTGCTATACTTAAATTACTTTCTTTTAACCGAATTCGACATACTATGACATCGTACAATGAAATGTATCCTGCTGAATAATTGCCGATAATCATTCGCTTATAACTCAACAGTCAATAACTCAGATTTAAAGTTCCTTCTGGTTCTCAACTAAATATTCTTCGGTACCTCAGAAATGAAAAACAACGTCTCTAGTCTCAATGATGTCGCCGCAGATAGGTAAACAAATTTTGTGAGGATAAAACTATGTAAATCAACAAACATTAGGAATGTTTCAATTCAACACTTCAATTGTGTATTTTGATTATAATACAAAATGTATGCTTGTAGGCAAAATTTTAGATAAAGGAATGTATTAACAAGGCACAATAATTGCTCAACCTGTTACGTGTGACTGTGATACACTCTTGTGGAATTGAAAAATTTGAGCTAAGTCAAGAGAGTTTCTAACTTGTAAGTTACTGAGCACGAGCTAAATCTTTTTAAGCGTTAAATATTTAGGTTGTACCTGTTTTAAACGAATTAGAATTAGAATTAGGAATTAGATGACATCCAATAAGGAGTTACGAAGCGGAAACATGAACGACATTTTTGCGTATAAAAATTTGTATACAACGATTAGAAATCAGTCAGGTAGAAATTATGGTATTATCGTTCTGCATGGATTTTCAAAATTACAGTATTCGCGGTGTTGAAGCAAAATAATTTCTTATATAACACAAATTTATTCGCTTTCTTATTCCAACAAAGTCCATTCAATCGCTGAATCTATTAAACGGTTTAAATTCCAGTATTCCAGGTATCGAGGGATGTCGGAATGATGCTGGAACTCGACAGGACGGTCTCCTAGGTTTTTATTGCTACAGTCCACTGATACTACGAGCCTCCACAACTTTGAGATTTGAAAACCTTGCAACGCCACTGCCAGAGAAATACCACAACTACTAATCTTAAATCGAGCTACATTGATTTTATTTTCTGTATTATTTAGAATTATCGCATAAGCAAATTTAAGGTCACATCGCGTTTGCGAATACTCTTTTTACTGTAGACTAGCTTACTTATTTTTTGCGGCTGAATATAACCTAACTAAATCTAACGCAAACTGCCATTTGTCAGTATCGCATTTTTTACAACAATCATTGTATGTGATTTTTTAATTTAAATTATCCATAGGTTTATGGCCTTTTAATGCAAAATATAAATCATTAAAATTAAAATTATTCAGAATTCAAAATATCAATGTTTAGTTATTCACGTTGTCCTTGAATGTCTAACAGTGATAAAGCGTTGACGTTGTGTTACAACCCCAAAAATCTGTTGGTATTTAAGTAGCGATGGGCTTAAGGTATTTTCTACACCACGCTATGAAATTAGTGATTATTGGTACAAATGAAGCGGAGCAGGATGCGTAAACTGTAGTAAACCGTACACGTTTTGGGACTATTTTTAGACTTTTTACGTTTGGAGAGTTCCATTGGTGGTGTAAGCTATCTATAGATGTCCTAATTTCGAACGCTACGAAGCCATTTTAAACAACAAACAATTTCTGTCGCATTACCGCTCTTCATAAAAGCGTAACTCTCGACCACTAAAGAAATACTTTAAGATAACCGTTCGGGTGTATACCAGAGGTAACATATATACTGCAATAATTCCTGTGCTGCTACAGATTCAGTAATAATTTTTGAACAACTGTATTGACGAAGTTAGGTAAGGTACAGGAGTTTGTTATAGTAGTTTGGGTATCGCACGTGTTTCAAACTTAATGGGCAAATTTATGGTATTAATCAATCTCCCTGGAAAGGAGACCTGTGTAAAGACAAGGCTCAGTGATACTGCTCTCACAATGCCAGAGAAGAGGCTTTCTGTTCAACTTCAAGTCTACACTTGGCATTTTGTAAGGTTTGTTTTTAGTACAAATGTCATCGCAACGTTTTTGGAGGAGCAACAACCTGAAAGAGGGAATTCGTTGTAGACCTTGCATCTATGATAAAACCTACGGATACGAGTTGGGTATAAAATTGCATATACCGTGACAATGTCGACGTAAACATTCATGACAAATACCTTTGAGATTTGACTCACTATATATCGCACTTTGGGTTGAATTCAACACAATACCTCAAAAGTTTTCTGTTGCAATATTTTGTATTTTACTGCCCTACTGGTGCATGCAGCTTTTCTGTGTTTGCGAAATATCCGACAGATGCAATGCATTGGCAAAACTAGATTATCTCTATTGCTTTAACAATTACGTAGGAAAGCGTTGTATCATTGAAGGTACAATCGTTTCAGATTTAAAATTGAAGCATCGTATCATGCTTCAAGCATTTAGTTAAAATTCGCATTATTGGGGCAAAGCTTTATGACTCGCTTACGTAACGTTCAATAATGTAGCATCAATCTTAAATTCGCTGCATGGCAAATTTTGTCCAACACAAATGATTTCTGGCAAAGTTAAACTTGGAATTTTGAGTAACACTTGGCTAACCCTTTCTTTTATAATTTTATTCGCAAACAATGAAAGTTACCAAGCTTTGGTTTAATATCAAAGGTTTGGGCTTAGCATTCTTTGCTTGATGATGCAGGGGCATTGCTAAGAGGGTGGCATGGGTGCTGCCAAACCCCCCATGCCACTATGTGTGCCGTTTATGAGAAATGACAAGCAGCACAGACATGTGCGCCAGGTATGATTAAGCTACATCCCACCTAGCAAATCCGGTAACCCCCATCTCCCTGCGGAAATTTCTATCTACTCTCCTGTTGACGTGCCTGAAAATTTGGCTTGCAAATGGTTTTGTCAACAAATCTACCGAATAATAGTGGTAGCAGGATAGAACTCAAATTGAGAATAAACTTCGTAAAAATACATATGCAATATTCAATCAAAAATTTTTTGGAAAATTTAATGTATCGTACAAACATTAACGATACCTAAAAGCGCTTTGAAGCAGGCGCATAATTATATCACAAAACGGCATTTCGTTATTTTTCTAAAGAACTTCAGTGATTAAATTATTTTTATGTATAAATTCAGTGGATATTTTGTGATAGTCCCAATCTCCCAGTCTAAAACTGGGTAAATACAATTTTGAACATATAGTATTGATTTTGTTATGAGTTAGCACTTCATGAATATAGCTTTATGTTTCGGTTAACTTATTACATTTAACTTTAGACTTAATCTAAAGCCGTAGGCTGAGACTTTATGCCAACGCTCGGTTCTTTTATAAGCGGGCTGGTAGTTAAAAATGGAATGAAATATTTTTATGGATTATTACGAGAAAGTAGGACATTTAAGACTGCAATCCTTAGCTTAACCATCCTTAACATGACATCTTCAGCTGATAAAAGATAGCACCGTTTTCTCTATGGGACAAAAATAAGCTAACTGCAATTAAACGGTCATATTATTAAATTCGAGTCGAGCGAGAATTTTCAATTTTGGCTCTAGAGGGGGGTTGAGGAGGTCCTGTCTGTGTTTCTGTGTGTGTCTGTCGCACCTGGATCTCGATAACGGTTGTGCGGATTTTGATGCAAGATCCTCATTCGAACCGCAATGGTCGATTTAGGTGTAGTGACGGAGCCGGATTTTTGAAATTTTTCCCGTGGGAAAAGTTATGAGGCAAAATGACGTCATTTTGGCCCATTTTTCGGGCACTCCCTCCAGTTTTGGCGACTTTTCTCAATAAGTAAACGAAGTATCCGCAAACTATTATGCCTATTCAATGTAACTTTACCAGGGCTTTTTAATGATATATTCAAGTTTTACAACTACTTCCCAATCTGGAGTCTATAAGCTTATAGTTGGCGCCAAATTTCATATTTCAGTCGTGGGAAATGCACCTAAATGTGTGTTTTGTTGCTTTTAGTGTCTTATATGGGGTTTGCTGGGCAGATAAACTCATTGCAAGTGTTAAAAATATTGTTAGTCAAATATTTTTATACTTCTGGTTCATACTTGGCATAAAAAAATGACGTTTTCGAAATTTGTGGTGAGAAGTCGTGGAAAAGCACCTGAATGTGTGTTTATTGTTGGTTTTAGTGTCGGATATGGGGTTTTCTGAGCCGTCAAGCTCATTGCGAGTGTCAAAAATATTGTGTGGCCAAATATTTTTCTCACTTCAGCTTCGGGGGATTGTTCTCACCACTCGAATTCTGGCTCGCAAGCGAGCTTCACTAGTAAATAACCTTAATGAACTGTGTCGGTTTATATCAAAATCAAATTTGTCGCTTTTCAGTATGGAAAAAGCTAACCCAAAATTAGACCTGTTCCCGTTATTAGCTACATTAGTTAAAAATGTTAAAAAAATATACTGTGGTGTGATGTTTCGACCATTTTTCAATGCGTTCCAATATTTGTAAAAACGCACACAAAGCAGGAGAATCTACGGCAGAACGGATAGCTCACTTGAACGGAAGTACTAAGTCCAGTGTCCAAGTGATTAAAATTACACTTAATTGCAAAACAACAGCGGTAAGATGTATGGGGGATCCATGCGTCGGAGCCCCCACCGGAACTCGTGTAGGTGCCCAAGTCAGCAGGCTGAAGAGGTAGCTGGTATCGGTGGGGTACATCATTGGAGTAACCAAAAACTTTCTTCAGGATACCTAAGTTGCTTCAAAATGGTAAACTAACTTTGCCCAAAAAAATTTCTTGGTGTCTAAAACTTTTGGCATGTTCCTGGAGGGTGTGCGGCGCCTCGGAGGTGGGCACCCTGGCATTCTCCCGCCGTGAAATTTGGGTTCCGCCATCGCTTAGGGATTTGCAATTAATTTGTATTTTTAAAACCTGCTGCATGATATATGAATATATTATTAGGCTATTATGTACTCTTATTGTTTTCTTGTCTATTTTATATACCATTCTTATTGTATATCTATTATTATCACATCCTGATTCTAGCAATTTCGAGCCAGTACTGATCGCAGATCGTGAAAAACAGGATTCAGATATTCAAAACACAAAAATCAAAAATATATGTTACTGGGGAATCGAAAATCTGAAACTGTAAATCTCCGTATTCATCAGGTAAAAAATAGACAATTCCGGAACTGAAGAGAATGGCATCCTCGTTCCAACCAGTTACGTTTAAATATAAAAGTGATTATTTTAAGAAATAAAATGAAAATTTCCCAGTGTTAACAGCTAATATTTGAACAAAAAATAGTCGGTAAAACGGGAATAGCAAACGTATGGCGTTCGTAATTGCGTAAGGCGCGATATCCGGATTTTACAACACGCGACCTTGCCAATATTATAAATATACAATATACAATATTGTGAACATCTCAGTATTTCTTGCGACATTTTTAATTTTTAGAAAATTTTTGTCAATAATTATAATAATATATTTGTGTTTGCGTTACTTAAAAACCGCAATAAGCAATCAGTATTTTTTGTATATACAGCAATCATTTGTCATAGTTGTATACTAAAATTTATATATCGGCGTATGTGGCTTCTTATGAACGGATATCCAACTTACCAGCATAATTTTATGTCTAGCGGGCCTCTGTGTACACTTCAAATATAATTAGACCCAGGATAAGGCCCACATGTACACCACCAACCCCACCTAAATACGGACGGTACTTAATAGTTATGTTAAGTGTAATAAGTAATGTTAAGTTAAGAACTGTGTTAAGTGAAATAAAAATAAATGTTAAATATTAGCGGCATTCTTAATGACATCGTGTGGAAATGAAACTGGTTAAAGTTAAATTACAACAGTTTAGTTTGAAATTGGTACAGATTAAAAATTTTATTGTCTTCAATTAGTTAGTTAGTGTCTACAGTCAAATTTTATCAATAATCAAAAAACAATTTTTTTGCTCATTCTATTTGACAAAACAATGTCCAAGATATCATTTTTTTGAAATTTCTGAAATTATTCTAAAAATTGTAAGGTTTAAGCGGCGGAAGAAACACAATTTTGCTATAAACAATAGACAGTTTTCAGAATAAATACGCGGAGATAAAATTTTAATACAGCTACCTGGGCGGTGATTTTGTTTCCGACTTTTGCTGGGCTATGTATACACATGTTTCGTACGCTGTATTTTCAAATGGTTATGCTCTGAATACTATAAATTGTTGTGACAGTTTGTTGTAAGAAAATTACCTACTTAGGTTTTACAACTAATTAGAATTTTACTTTTGTACAGCTAAAACTTTGTTGTAAATTAATACATAATACCTTGTGACAGAGCCGAATAAAATTATAATATATACAATGCACTGTATTGCTGTAAGTCCTCTAAAATTGTACTAGAGTATAGTATTAGTTTGTTCCCGATAAATTGTTTATACGAAAAATTCGATCGGATATAGTGAAAATGTCGCTATACAGGGGCACCCTTACGACATTCGAGCCCAACCCCCTTCTCCGTCTTAGGAAGTTAGGGTAGCTCTTTACGAACTTCTGGGCCCTGTCGGGTCCCGAGGACCCGCTAGCGGTGTAGATGGAATTCAAAGAGCAACCCTATCGTTATACTTCAGTTTTTGATTCGCCGCTAGCAGGTTTCACTACATGTGCACTGTACTTAGTTAGACACCAATCAACGTAAAATTTTTATACATGTGTGCATTAGCCGTGGGATTTACTCCAACTTTGTTTATTTCTGCGTAGTGAGCCCCTTTTAGTACTGCCGCTTGTATCTGGCATCTGTTTTGGGCAGACAAGTATCACTGATCTATAAATTATAGTTGTTCGCGATTCAGGAGTGAACTTTGCGTATTTAGTTCAAATTTCTGAATGAATTACGTGCCACAGTAACCACAAATATTTAATTACATGAGTATTTATGATATTCAATAAAAGATCTATATACAAATAAATATTTGATTTGATATAAATGTACGTATTGTCATAAAGGTGTAAATTTATACAATATTAGTGACAAATTTGCCGAAATTAATAATGGTTCTTGAGGAGCTTGTAGAAAGTTCCACGACAAATCTTGCATTGGACCAGCCAGGGTTTGAACTCGGGCCTCTAGCTTGCAAGACTAGCGCACTACCACTACACCGTGGGCCCCGATCTCACCATGCTCAGCTGCGCTATATGCGATAGCGCACTGAGATATTACACTTGTTTTTGGTGCTTTTAACGGAGCCGAAAAAGAACCCGGGTTTGCCGACACAACGCATGTTTAGTCGCTTTCTCAGAAAGATGTTATGTTTCTGTAAATGGGTTAATAAATTTAGTTCTGCTTTAACATGAAATCTAAACGTCTAAACGAAGCAAACTCTGTCACGACAAAGTTGTCAGCTTAAAGCATAAATATTTTATACTTCAAAAGACCAAATGATATTATTGCACGGAGATATCATCAAAAATACAATATAATTACTAATCTTACTTTTTACACTGTTGAACGACTTCCTCCATCGATATACTGTTATCTATGGAATCGTTTTCCATTTTAATCGGTACGTTATAGCAAACCTCTGGCTTTGTTTTCGACGACGAATGCTTTTGGCGACCGTTATTGGCTGTTCTTGTTGTGTTGACGCTGGCTCTTGCAGTTGACTTGGCACAACTATTATTATCGAATTGTTCTTCTTGTCCTGGTCCTGGTTTGGTTTTGATTGTCCGTTTTGTTTGGTAAACTTCAATACGTTCGAAGCGTTGAACTATACTCCGTGTTCGGCTTGTTGATCGTCGTTCCTCGTTGGTCGTTAGAACATTACTGGCACTATTGCAACAAGTTTTTTTATTCAAATTGTTGTTCAAATGATCAGCATTTGAATCATATTTCGTGTCAAAATCGTGTGTTATACTACTATCAAATGGTTTACTTTGGCTAATATCGCTTTTTCTATTTATATTATTATTACTATCGGTAGCTATACTAAGTAGTCCCAGAGATGGCTGAGTTTTATTACTGATGTTGGTTGAATCAGAATGAGGCGTCGAACAAGACCAGCTGTAAACGTCCCGAGTTTCCTGTTTTTCTTGACAGGGCTCAACGTTGGCGAAGCGATCGACACCTGATTCTGAAATATACAATTAATTATCTAAATATGAATTATTATTATTAATGAATCTCAACCCTAAAGTGTTATGAGAATCATTGGCTATGTCAAAAATTCTTTGATTAGGTCCATCAAGTCTCTCAACGCAAAACGGAGATACTCACAAGTAATAGTATAATGTAAGCCAGGATATTAATAATTTGGACATTATATACAAACAGTGAGTGACACTACACTTAAGTGTTCGAGAGGCTTATTTAAAGAAATAACACCTGTAACTATGGAGCAAACCTGGAGCACATGTGCTTAAGTAGCTTTCTGCTAGATGAGATTTACACTATATATTTTAATCAAAAATTGAGTTAGATTTTCCTGATAACGTCTCCCATTTGACTAGTGGCCGAGTAGGCTCAAATTGTTATTGCAGCCGGAATTATACAGTCATACGTCTGCTTTCGAAGATATGATTATGGGGTTTGAAAAAGACTTTACAATCATAATACAAGGCCGAAATTTTTTCAAGTTTCGCTATCACGTGACATCCATTACTTGAAATTTGGACCCGATTTCTTCAAATTTTGATAGTTTATAGCAAAACTTGTTTAACAATGACATCATAGATACCCAGGCTTAAATCGGCTTAGGGCGAGTGGATTGTCTCAGCAGTGGCGATAGGCCATGAGGTAACCAAAATTTTCCAACGCTTCGCCAAATTTTTCTCATAATTTTCACCATTTTCCCGAATTTCCCTCAAATTTTTTGTAACTTTGCTTATAATTCGGGAAGCGGGAATTTTGATCAAAATTTGACGGTAATTATTAAAGGAAAATTGCAATATTTGAAAGTTTGAAAGCAAAATTTGAGCTCAAACTTTCACAGCTAATACATCTTGTCGATGATTGGCTACAGGAATCTCTTTGATAAGATTGAACATAGTCGATAAATTCAAACTAACCGAAAATGCAAAAAAGACGCTTTCAAAATTTGATCAAAATTTGGTCAAAATTTGAGCAGAAAGTTTGCGCGTGTGAACACGCCTTTACAGGGATATGCCGATGATGTCACTTATTTTTTTCAAAGCGCATAAAATTTTTGGCAATCCATACAGGTATAATGCGAATAATCCATTTCGTGAAGCAATGAACGAGTCAAAGATACAAAATGCCGAAACATATTTATACAAATGTTATTTATAATCTGGGAATTACTTGACCGCATCATGCAAGGTGCCTGACAATTGGAGAGGTCGCCTTAAGGCGATTTTTTTCTCGAAACGTAAGGCAGAGCCAGGGGCGGACCCAGGGGGGGGATAGGGGGGATATATCCCCCCCACCAGAATTTTTTGGAAAAATTTTTTTGGCTTCAAAAAACAAAAAAGGAGCGAAAAAAACGAAAAACGTTTTTCATCTTTAATAAAACTTGTTTGTTTTTGATACCCACAGGGATTTTACGTGTGCATATACACATACTTGCGCACGTTGCATTCGCTCCAGGTTGTCTGTTGTTGCATTCGCTCCAGGTTGTCTGTTTGTCTGAATGTTTTTGTTTGTAAGTGGGCATTTGTAGCGTTACGCGTTATTGGTTCTGTTGTTGTTGGCTTGTCGCACCGCATGCAGCCACGTAAGCTAGGAGTGGCTGCTGTGTTGAATGTCATAGCTAGGTGTATATTTTGCAGGTTGGTGAAATAGGGAGCTTTAAGGGTGGGGTTGCCAAAAATGTTTTTCAGGACCAAAAAATCGAAAAATAGGGGGGTCACCCTGGCCAAAATTTTTTTGGCATAAATACTTCGAAATTTTTTACAGGCTTCGTGTGTACTACCTAAAATAATAAAGTAACTATGATTACTGACTTTGGGGCAAATAAAAGTTTTTCTGTGGCGCAGTTAGCACTATTTATTTTTCTAAATTAACAGACAATGCTTTAGCAGTGAAATATAAGATATATATAAGTGTAATATGAAATATAAGTGTTTTGAGTCTGAAAAGTAAAAATGATTTTCAGGACCAAAAAATCGAAAAATAGGGGGGTCCCCCTGGCCAAATTTTTTTTGCACAAATACTTAGAAATTTTTTGCCCGGTTTTGTATATTGTATTCGCTGTCTAAAGTATTAAGGTATTATATATATTTTATTTTAAGGGAAAAATTGATTATGTGAGTTCATAGGCAATATATCGTCAATATGATGCAATTACAAGTCTGGAGTCAACCGAACACATATTTCAAACATCAAAAATTTTTGGTATCCCCCCCACCAGAAAATCCTGGGTCCGCCACTGGGCAGAGCATTAGATAATTAATAAGCCAAGTGGCAGCATCTGTCGCACAAAGCATCGTAATGCAAATGCATACCTTATAAAAAATTGGTAAGAGTTATATGAAAATGTATCTAGTAATTTTAGGATCTGAAAATTTTATGACTTCTTGTACCCGTTGCATACCAACATATCCACAGCACTGAATACAAATTAAAAAATGAAAAAACTCACGGTCAATAGTTCAACAAACCAAGCTGCTTTTTATTTTGCAGAAATATGTGTAAAACAGAGCTTGTTGAACGCCAATTTGATTCGGAAACTAACACTCATCCTAGCTTGCGTTTTTGCAAAACTCCCTGCACGAATCTTTATGCAGAAGGCATTGCTGTCTAAAACTTTTCATTGCGCCACCAACAAACTGTCCTTCCACATAGGTTTTAACAATAGTTATTACTGTTTTGAACTGCAAAAATATTTTAATTGTGGTAATGTAATTCTTGAATAAAACAAACTCTTTCTAACCAAAAGGTCAATAATTGTACTTTAACGCGCTAAAACTAATAAAGTACAGGATTTAAATAATTTCTGAAACAATGCCACTGCCTGATAGCTAAAACAAAATGATCCTCAAAGTACTATTTGACGGAACAAAAGTCTACTTAGAACTATTTCGCGATCAGTCTATACTTGTACGACCGTTCTCGGAAAAATAGCTGTTTCCAACGAAATGGAGACAATAAATAAAGACATATAAACCAAATCGGTAGATTTTCCGAGATTGTTATATTATTGATAAAATTATTTTGCTAGAACGCCCTTGTCGCCTATACTCAGTCATATTCATACATGAAACAACATTAACCTATTAATATTTAACAAACAACAACTACTCAGATGTCTAATATGTGCATATATATGTTCGCTACAATGAGCTTGTGTTCAAGTCAAAAACTTGACACAGTTGTAGGAGTTCGATAAGCTTCCTCTATGATAATACATTTGTTCATAAGAAACAAAGTTGACACACAATAGGAATCCATAATACATTTAATAGCACTACTAAATCTAGTTTATTTTTACCATTTAAAAAAGTTTTAAAACGTATAACTAATTTAACGTGTATTAGCTCGGTTGTGCAACATTTTGCCTCAACTAGCGTACCATTCGTTTAGCATTCGTTTTAGAACTCAATAGTTTTGGTTCAATAATATAGTTTTTTTTCAACTCACAGCCTAAGCGAATTTAGGAAAAATAATACGATATGAGCATTCTGAAAGACTATTTGTCTCCTGGGCACTCGAGAGTAGATCATTGGAAAAGAAAGCTGGTCATATAAGTTCAATTTATACTATAGGTAGGTAACACTATTTCATAAAATATTTACATGTTATGATAATATCAAAAATCTTATTTCTCACTTTGCCAACATATTTTAAACATGTCAATATTTCAAATGGACAGCAACGGTAGCTTATGATGGCTTTTGATTCAAATGACGATGACAATAAAATCAAACTTAGATAAAAGCCGCAAATTATAGATTAGGTAAATCTTAGATTGCTATATTTTAGCCCAGAGATCGCTTGTTTGTTGCGAACTATAATATCTAAATTCCATGGATGGAGTTGAAAAATTTTCAAATATGCAATGTTTGCCATAAGGTGCCATAAATTAATTGTTTTTATTTATATGAAATATATTAAAAATACCATATATAAATAAGTATATTAATCAGCTCGAGCTATTATCGGCTCCTGTTACACTCACTTGTCTCAGAAAGCAATAGAAATCACTCTAAATATGCACATGATATATATGTAGTTAGAATATCGACATTATCTTAATCTAAAAATATACCTTTTCCTATCATGTTTCCCCGTGGACGGAATACAATTTTAAGTATACTGGCTTCTAAATGAAACCAAATCTGACCACCAGAGTATATCAAGTTGCCTCAATCATAAATGTTTTGTACCGAACGTGACGTGCCCATGAATTCACGTCATGAGCAGAATGAGTTATATTAAGACTGGATAACACTTCGTTGAGGAATATGATACTCTTTAGCTTAAGTTTATTCAGTCTAATAGTACGTCGCCATGCGCTTCGCGCTGCCCCAGAGTATATCAAGTTGCATCAATCATAAATGTTCTGTCCCGAGCGTGACATGTCCATGAATTTACGTCATGTGCAGGATGAGTTATATCAAGACTGGATAACACTTCGTTGAGGAGTATGACACTCTTCAGCTTAAGTTTATTCAGTCTAATACTACGTCGCGATGCGCTTCGCGCTGCCCCAGAGTATAACAAGTTGCATCAATCATAAATGTTTTGTCCCGAACGTGACATGTCCATTAATTTACTTCATGAGCAGAATGAGTTATATCAAGACTGGATAACACTTCGTTGAGGAGTATGATACTCTTTAGCTTAAGCTTATTCAGTCTAATAGTACGTCGCCATGCGCTTTGCGCTGTCCCAGAGTATATCAAGTTGCATCAATCATAAATGTTTTGTCCCTAGCGTGACATGTCCATGAATTTACGTCATGTGCAGGATGAGTTATATCAAGACTGGATAACACTTCGTTGAGGAGTATGACACTCTTCAGCTTAAGTTTATTCAGTCTAATAGTACGTCGCGATGCGCTTCGCGCTGCCCCAGAGTATAACAAGTTGCCTCAATCATAAATGATTTGTACCGAACGTGACATGCCCATGAATTTACGTCATGAGCAGGATGAGTTATATCAAGACTGGATAACACTTTGTTGAGTAGTATGACACTCTTCAGTTTAAGTTTGTTCAGTCTTATTGTACGTCGCGATGCGCTCGGGGCTGCCCCAAAGCATAACATGTTGCATCAATCATAAATGTTTTGTCCCGAGCGTGACGTGCACATGAATTTACGTCATGAACAGGATGAGTTATATCAATACTGGAAAACACTTCGTTGAGGAGTATGACACTCTTCAGTTTAAGTTTATTCAGTCTGATTCTACGTCGCGATGCGCTTTGGGCTGCCCCAAAGCATAACATGTTGCATCAATCATAAATGTTTTGTCTCGAGCGTAACGTGCCCATGAATTTATGTCATGAACAGGATGAGTTATATCAAGACTGGATAACACTTCGTTGAGGAGTATGACACTCTTCAGCTTAAGTTTATTCAGTCTAATGGTACGTCGCGATGCGCTTAGCGCTGCACCAAGCATAACGTGTTGCATCAATCATAAATGTTTTGTCCCGAGCGTGACGTGCCCATGAATTTACGTCATGAACAGGATGAATTATATCAAGACTGGATAACACTTCGTTGAGGAGTATGACACTCTTCAGTTTAAGTTTATTCAGTCTAATAGTACGTCGCGATGCGCTTAGCGGTGCCACAAAGCATAACATGTTGCATCAATCATAAATGTTTTGTCCCGAGCGTGACGTGCCCATGAATTTACGTCATGAACAGGATATGTTATATCAAGATGGGATAACACTTCGTTGAAGAGTATGATACTCTTCAGCTAAGTTTATTCAGTCTAATAATACGTCGCGATGCATTTCGCACTGCCCCGTGTACTTCAGGGAATTCGTAACAAAAACCTTAGGGCTGTGCTTTAGGGAGTGTGGTCGACATTTTCCATGGACAGCGTCATGACATTTGCCAAGAATCCACGAATATATAATGTTGTTCGACAGTAGCTCTTGCCCTAAAATACTCCGTCTTCATCAACAGTAACCTTTAGAACTTGTCATGAACGTTCGTTGACACGTAAAACTTCAAGAAAATCATCCCATCGTTATATATACACCGACAAGTAGTACTATGGGCCAAATAATAATTTTTCTCGAATGACATTATTAAAATAATTATAATTGTAATCAATGATCGTAACTGACTTATAAGTAGGACTTGAGGACTATAGGGCGCATACACTGTCGAGAACATTGTTGGTAATCTGTCTTAAAGTAGGATCACCATATCTTTTTTATATTTTGCCACAATAGTCCGGTTTATCTAGCAAAACAAATGTAAGCTAAAAAGATGACTAGGGAATAGTGAAATATTGGGAGCATCAGATTGCTAGTTCACTTGACCAGCCGTTGCTTGAATTGCCATTTTTCTTGTGATCAATTTTATGACCAGAATCAAGAATTGAGCCTAGTGATACTATCTGAGGAAATTTTTAGGCACGGGTAAGACCGGATTGCTCCATATAGGCTAAGTAAAACGATAAATTTCATCGAACAGACATAAAATTTTTGCTCAACCGTGTATTTAGTCGTGTGAAGCTTATTTTAGGGAGAGTTTTAACTTATATCATGTTTAGATAGATGTTATCGTAACCATTTACTAAGGATTTACACCGTAACTTTGACTACTAAAATGAATTTGGGAAAGATATGATAACAATGTGATATTCGAAATCCAGATAACAAACAAATAATCACAATTGAATAGCAGCTTTTGTTGATTTTTGTTTATATACATGATTGGAAAGTTTTTGCTCTGTAATTCGTCGCCAAAATTTCCACAGTCGCAGCTAAAGTAATAATGTAAAGCCAGTAGACCTCAAATTTATAAATAATGCTGCTTGATTTGCTTA
Source organism: Trileptium ribeirensis (assembly GCA_030248225.1). NCBI lineage: Eukaryota > Metazoa > Nematoda > Enoplea > Enoplida > Thoracostomopsidae > Trileptium > Trileptium ribeirensis. The sequence goes on from JASANE010026734.1 coordinate 20,309, forward strand.
GAAAAACGTCTAAGAGGAAGTTCTGACATTGAAATCAAATAAAACTAAAATCAGCCGAGTAAACTAGGACATATGATTCTATTATATTCAAAGTTTGGCTTGTAACCGGTTCTTCAATATTTGGCTGACTAGGGCGAACTGCTACATTTCGTATGGAACTTTCTTTTTGAATACAATAAAATAAAAAAACTGCGGTGTTGATTTTTCACAAACTGACACCATGCTCCGCTGTCGTGTTTGGCTCTACAACATGTAAGAAATCCGGGTGGAGTGAATGCTTTCGGGCATATAGCTTACACGCCTCTGCTTGTCTTAGGTCCTGAATTTTTCAGGGACCGTAACGCTACTAAACAGTGCTGTTACACAATGTTATCGAGCAAAAAGCTTTGTTTTCATGATTACAAATCCGAAAAACCGGGTCATATCTTTCGATGCTATAGCGTCTGCAGTGCATCATTCATAATTTATATGCTATCGTGCCTTATAAAATATAATCATCGAGTCCTTATGTGTGACAATGAAGAATATCTGTCTATGGTTTCAGAGTTTAAGGAACATTATTAATACATACCGTGCGCCACAAAGTAAGACTATATTTCACGATAATTAATATCGCCGTGGTTGCGCTAACCAAGACCATTCCCAACGATTGATCACGAAACTCCATAAATTCATTTTGATTTGTCGCTATCGGTGCATGAAGTCACGCTTTAGCGTATGCTTCAACAGTAGGGCCGGATAGTGATTTATCCTTACATGGCGGGTAATGGACAGTTCTTAAAACATTCCGTAGGAAATTAGCTATAGTTAACATAAATAGTCACGGCCCAAGTTAATAAGCTGAGAACCTCAACGTCATATCTTTAAAAAGGAGAGTGTTGTGTGGAGGATACGATGACCGACATCCTTTCGAACTAGTCACAGGCTCAATTTAAAGCTCATATAAGGAACATAGAATTAATAATAATTGCTCAAGGTGCAAACTTATCATTTGTTATTTCAAAATTTTTTTCTTTATATTATGGCACTGGACGCCTGAAATTTGTTCCTTTGTACAAGAGGTTTCAAATTAGGTAAGCTCTGTCTTCCAACCGTACTGACGGGTTTAGCCTTTTCGTTCGCTTTAAATAGTTAATTAAGAAAATTTGGTAGAAAATCCATATACTCATGGAGCATTTATGCGATGTTCACGTTATGTCCCCGCTGCTTAGAACTTTTATTCTCCTGTAGTCGCGATCCCACAATATACACAGACATCTTCACACCCATGCCATAAACCAATTTTTGATGGTGTACGACACACCCTTAGGTAAAACATTTTTGTTTACGGTGTTACGCACACTATTAGCTATCAATTTCGCGCGAATTAACAGTAACATATATCTTCTATAGCTTCTGTGGTGCATTAGTTAGCTATACTGCGTAGTTTGTTTTTAAAAATATCAGTATTTGTATCTCGGCCGTGTGAAACTTGACGAGATTATGCCGCACACCGTCAAAAAAGCTACAAATAAGACACAGTGTGCTTGACGCCGTCGAAAAGTTGCAATATCCCTAGTTAGCTATCTTTGAAAAAAATTGTAAAAAAAACATCGGGGTGCGAAAATAGAGTATTCCAGAATGACCAAAGTAAAATATGACGGCAATCATGTTTGTAGTACCACTCACGATACTATGACGCGAAAGAGAATGGTAAAAGGTAATGCGAGACTAAACTTTGCATGCGCCGAGCAACAACCCTCTTTTGTCATTCCCAAAAAATCGGTAATCGAACATTTTTGGCGATCTCATATTCATGTTCAAACGGTTTAAAAACATTTGGGTCACGAGTTTCAAAACGTATGAAAAATGTTACTGAATATTTTAATGAAGTTATCAAGTTGTTGTTGAACGTACTTTTACAGAATTTTAATTTGAGACTTGTCATTCGGAAACAGTATAGCACACGACCTCAGATTTTGTTAGCGAACAAACATGCAGACCAGGTGCGGGTATCGATTGTTATCCGCGAACATGAATGAGTTATGCGAGTGCAATATTTGATCCAGTTTAATTAGAATAATGCAACACGCCATTGTCGCGAACAGACGACTCTGTTTTGTTGTTAGCGAACATGACTGCATTATACCAGATTTAATTTGATTTAATTAGAAAAATATTAAACGTAACTGTTCGCGAACAGAAGCGTGTGCTTTGTTGTTCGCGAACACTACTTTGTGCGTTATTTACCAGGATGTAATTACTTATCACATTCCTTTTAGGTTAAGGACAGTGTAACCCACTCATCATACTCTGACACAGTGTTCGCGAATACAGTATATCTTGGGGTAGAAAATATATTTACATTTAGTGTCAGAATTTCTTATTATAAATCGTTTGGTATTAAAATCAAAATTATGTATTTGCTTTAGTGATGCTGAATATTACTGTTCGCGAACTATTGCATGGGAGGAGATCGCACTGGTTCGCGAACAGACATGATTTACCAGCTCTACGACCGAGTATTCTGTTTTAGAACATGAAGCTAACTAGGTCGGTGGATTTCAATAACGCCGAGTATCGCCACTTTACGCTTTCGGCGTATTATTTAACCGTTTTGTTACGAATAAACAAAAGGAATATTTTAGTTCTACTACACGAAATTAAAATCTGACCGAATTAGCGAAAAATCAATGGCAAAACCGCAGTTTGTATCAAAACAACGCCTTGCGGTCACCGATTGCTTTTTGCAAAATATGATTATGACTCTGCGCATTTTAAGTTTGTGGGCGAATAAATGTAATATCTAAATATTAGATCCATTAGTAAATTAGTATTCACTCACATAAATTAAGCAAAGTCTTAGCTTGGTAAATTTTTCTGAAATCGCAGACATCTTAGTTACAATTAACTGATCATACAGTGACACTCATTGAAAAACATAAAAAAAATATATCGCTCATTTCCAATAAACGATTCTTGTCAAAATGCGTGTGATACTAGTACTCATACAGTTGACACTACTCGTGAATATTTATTGATACAATCTTCGAATTGCAACTGCCAATATGCTTTGAATCATATGGGTTGGAATAGTTAGTTGAAACGTATTGTAGGTATGTCGCAGTAGTATTGCAAAATCGTTAAGGGCTAACACAATTCATTTGATTCTTTGCGCTTTGCATAGCATTAGTGAATATAGTTTATTCTGGGAGACTTATCTGAGAGCTGAGGTTCTGCGCGCATATAAAATTGGGTAAAAAATTGCTAAAGGCAGTCATCAGTTTAGCTTTGTAAAACAAAGAGTGCAAGAGGCGATTGGTTTGGTTAGCAATTTTGTTTTTCTCAACACCTGTGTTCTAAGTTAATCAGTTTTTTACAATTAAATGAATTAAGTATATAGATAATTTAGCTTCAAAATATAAATTATTATTAGATATCAGTTATTGTGCTTATTGTGTCTTCGGAATTTCAGCGTGTTCACATGTCAGCATTGTAGAACACGTGGTGAGCATTTTAGACAAAGCTATGAGTTCGACCATTTTCTCTGATAATATAATAAATTCTCAAAATCGTATTGATGTATTATATTCTGGCTAAACGTTTAAGACAACAGATCGATGTATTCAAGATGGTTTCTTAAGACATTTTAGCTATTTCTATCTTGCGTAAACGATAATCACATTTAACATTAGCTTGACTAGGTGTTAAATGAACTGAAACTTAAACATTGTATATATTTGATAGCTGAAAGTTGTTTTTGTCCAGCTTCCTAAATTACGAGATCGAAAATTGTTGTGAAATGAGATATTGGCAAAAAATTGTCACTGACAACAAAATGGCCAATAATGTGTGCAAATATAGATTGTGACAGTGGTAGGGAAAGAACAAGTCTTACATAGTAGGGTAGGTTCTGAATGAAGAGGAAAAATTACAATACATTATCGTGAGGTTGTTTTGAATTTATATATATGCAGTAAGGTACAGAAAAGGCACACGCGAACGAGCCACAAAGAAACGCAATATCGAACACAGTGACATGACTAACGTTGTGAAAACAGAGCACTCCGAATCGTGAGATTTTGCGAGTGATTGTTTTTGATACCAGCCACATCCAATGAAAGTTATGAATCAAAATTTGGTAATATCCCCACATCCCTGCCGACATGCGATAGATACATACGTTTCATGTATGTATATACATATGGGGTGTGGTAACGAAATTTTGTTAGGTTTGGGTAAAGCCCAATGTTTTTCCGCACTCTTCTGTTCCAAAAATGCACCGCTAGCTCCGATTATAAACCGTAGCAAACACATGGAAATAGTCAGTGATACGAAAAACCGTCATTCAGTATCTTAAATAAATATCGTCGAAAACGCGTAATTGAGTTATGCGGACGACGAAGCCAAGATAGAGGCAGACGCCTTCTTAAGTTAATATTGTAAAGTCACAGTTTCAACTATTGCTTGGGTCATAGCAGTTATTTTGTAATGTACAAACTCTGACATAGTGACATGACAAATTATGATACAAGTGATAGGCCAAAAAGTTAGCAATGGCAATACTCAAAAGGAAAAGTTTCCAACAAATACTTATATGGTTGGAGATTTGTTTAACACCAAAATTAAATAATCTTCGAAAACTTATTCCCAACTACCGTTGGGTCTTCAGTGCACTAAATTCGAGAAAATACATTGTTGTTGCATTAAACCACAAGCTTTATAATAAAGAAAGATGACCCATAGTAGTATTTTGTAGGAAACATATAGTTCCCCAGTTGTGGCTTTTACTTCTTTTGGCTGTGTCTGTAATAAAGGTGCAATCCCCGCGGTCCAAACGAATTTCCATTCATTTCTGGATTATATCTTCTGGCGCTTACAATATGACAGTTATTATTACACAGATGGAAGACCTGATACCTATTCGACTTTTTTATAAATTTTGTTTTTGTGTTTTTGTTATTTTTCAAGTCTAACAAATTCCCATTTTCACAGCGGTTAAGAATTAACCGATCGTGCCGCTTAGCATACACTGTTGTATACAAAAACGCGTCGGTCGGCGAATTCATAACTGCGCGAAAATTGGACTTAATGATATTTGAAGATAAAGCAAAGAAACAAAGATGGCAAACACTAAATCAGAACCCGAGATCGTGGTACCTACCTACGTAGTAAAACAATCCATATATTAACCACTACAAGATTTGTGTCAGAAACAACTGGGAATTCACAATTTTAACAAAACAATGTTTGGACATCATAATTTCATGTTCTCCCTGGACATAACCAAAAGTAGTGAAAAACACAACTAGGGTCTATATATTTGTTACAAAATACTAATGGATTATTTTTCTTTTCTATAACGTTGATTGTTTAATTCAAAAGGGTGTATTTTTCCATTTTATAGAGAGCACTAATTCGGTTTTAATATCGTTTAGAGTTAGTGAGTCAAATCCAATTGGCTTTGGCATTTCCCAATTGAAAACGAGTCGATTTGACTACTACTTGCTCAGGGAAAGGTTGTTATAAGTGGGTCGACACCGAACGAGTTAGGCCTGAATTTGGCGCCAAAAATGTCATCTCTAATAGGGCTTATGGTGCTTCGCAGGACATGGTACTTGCTTCATATTTCATTCGCCAGTAGTTACTTTTACTTAATGCCACACGTACAATAAATTTAATCATTTTAACTTAAATATATCAAATTTTATCTTAACGTTTGGTGATTGAAATATCAAGAAGAACCATGTTCTGCAACCCATTACAAGCAGGATTTAAAACGACAAATATGGCGCCAAAATACAGGCCTAACTAGTTCAGGATCAGCTGATATAAAACGAAATTTGTCTGGGCAAGTCGATTTATAAACGACTCGGTTTCAATCGCCAATAGTCAAAGGCGATTGGATTTGACATCTCAAATCAAAACGAGACGTTTAATTCTAACCGTCTTTGTGGGCACAACTTGTAGTATTTCCCTAATAAGATCCTGTGGTAGTTAGAAACCCCGGAAAAATTTGATGTTACATTGTTGCACTTCCAGAATACTGGTATCTGCAGCAAAAGTTTGTTCAACGTTGTATTTACTAATACAACATGTAAACGAATTAAACAATGAAAATACACATTAATGCTAGCAACGGTTTAGGTTTTAATTTATTTTCGGTGGGTTTTTCAAACCGCTGACAGACATTAAAAGAATTTGTTTTCACACTTCATGTCTAACCTAGAAAATTTAAACATTTGAAATTTTATATTTTGAACTGATAAAGTAGATACATAAGTTCAGCCAAAGTTAATAATTGTGAGAGAGCTTAAGTTTGTTTAATAAATCAAGGCAATAACGTAAATATTAAAGATCCAAACAGTTTCCTAAAACAAATATTAACGCGATAGAGTTCATCTGTAATGATTAGGAAGAGGTTACCCTCACGTCTTTCATCCGGTTGATTAACAGATATTTGTGCAATAGATGAGTAATTTTTTTCCGATATATGGTTTGACACAACTATTTGTAACCGCTATGAATCGAAACATATGACTCGCCTGGTTAATTCTCAAACGGGATCTCAACAAAACTGCTTGTAATAATCATATTTAAACGTTTGGCTGAATTGTAGTTTGGCCCAAGTAAATTTAGTTGTCACAAACTAAATGTAGACCATGTCGTTCTCGGTATACTTGGTCTCTAAGCCCTAGCCTTATCCTAAGCTTAAGTCCTTAGGAGCATCATTTTAAGCCCAAGTCTATGTCGCGGGGCTACGGTAGCCCGAACCGGCCAAACCAATCTGCTTATTTTTCTAGCATTACAGTTTATTGCAGATCAATGTTACTTGGACCTTTAGATGTATGCCCGAGGTAAAAAGGTACGTTTTGCGCTAAACTATCCTCTAATAGGTTGTATACCATGTCTTATCTTGAGAAGATAATTTTAACTGAACTCTGCAAACCTACATGCCATAGTAATTGTGCTGCAATATCTGGAATTCCGCGCGAAAATGGTTAGAGCTACGCTATTGGAAATTTGAAAACAGCCAATTTATAACCCTTGTTTCTCATGTATCTATAGATGATGGTAACTTGAAACTTTTTGCTTTAGAAGGTAGGCGCCGACATCAAAAGTATGTGTTTTTCCAAACTCAATAGACTTTAATTTTATTAAAAGATTAGATTTCGAAGCTACATCTATGGATGTTATTCTTTTCCATAAAATTACAAAAAGTGTCGGTTTGTAGCACAAATATTGTATTGTTCTAGTATTTCTACATACCACACGGCCGGATTAGCACAGACAAAGAACAAACTGGAACAACGTAACCTTATACACATATGTCAGCGGAAAACCAGATTTATTAAAAGACCTCGTTAATACCAGGCAAGTAAGCACCCACAGTTTTAAGAAAATACTGAGCTGTCAGTTGATTTCTTTAATCTGAACCTCGAAATATACTATAATTATAGTCTTTTGATCTGTTGTAACGGTCTGGTGCTTTAAGTGGAGCACAATGGTTTTAAATTTAAAATTAGATGATTATTGGAAACGACCACAATATATATTTGTATTTTCTACGCTGCAAATATATAAACTGTATACAGAATGTCGACATGTCTCTGTATATCGACATGTCTTTACCTTTGAGTCATGGGTGTCAATAAGGAGTTAAGAATGGCCTTTTGAAATTTAAAACAATCTCAAATATCATTATTTTGGGTTGAAGATTTATTAAAGACAAACCGATTTGACTTAAAATGTAACAGCGCTTGAAACCTATCAGATACCTATGATGTTTATTTTACTTTAGTAACGTCTTCAAATAACGACCAAGTAAGTCGAGCGCAAAATGAACTGAAATCCTGATATAGTAATAGCGGTTCCGCTGATATTGCTGAATTTTTTATAATGTATTTGCATTTAGATTTCATATTTATAAGTTTGAAACCAGCCAAATATATCCATTTATGGCAGAATAAGGTACAAAATACACTATTTTAGAGCCAAAAATATATCAATATTGCCCTTACATTTGTTATTTGATAACGGCTGAATAGATTTATCTTTCAAGAAGCCCAAATTGAAGGGGAATGTATACCCTACAGCAAACGCATATGAAGGCAAAAAAGAATTCTTTGGATTAAAATCAGATCAGTTTTGCATAAGATTAGTCCAAAATATTTCAATTACCAATATTGTTGATTCAATAGGTAATGCACCGACTAATATAGTATTTAACCACAGCTATTTATCGTAAAAAGTAACAAAGCTGAGTTCTTGACGCATTTTGTCTTATAGCTAGCTCTTCAAACGTAGGGGTATGCAATTTCAGAGCCACCTGCAATTTGGAACACATGAAAAGCGCAGAATCCGCCCAGCGAAGCATAGGCGGGGATATATAATTTAAATAAAGTATTATAATCAAAAACCCGAAAACTAAGCTACCAGAATATATACGCAATGGCAACTTGCAGAGAATATAGCAACTTCCAATTTTCTTGTATATATAAATCATTGCGGCACCTATATGTGACGGTATCAACTAAAATACCATTTCACTGTTCGTGCATTAAACTTCAGCTAATTCTTTTTATTGTCAAAAAATTTTCATTTTAAATTTCACATTTAATTTGACCGAAGAATCAACTATTTCATTTTTAGTACATGTACAAGCACCAATACAAAATGAAGCCTGATTAAAAATAGTTCGCGTGTGACAAGAGTGATATTTGTAAAACAAAAAAGTACATAAAAGGCCAGAATTCAACTATAAAATAATAGTAAAAAAATAATGAACCATATGCTGGTAATGCCGATTTTATAAAAAATATAATTGATACAAAATTAGGCTTATTTTTATAAATTCTACAAACAGGGAAATCAAGTAAAAATTGTGTGGTTTTTAGTTAAGTAAAACAAATTATTAACTACTCATTCATTGCAACGACCCTACGTAATTCAAGGTCGACTACATCATGCTATTGAGTTTTTGTCTAATAATAACGCATTTCGCAGCAAAAAATAGGCATGCTCTTAAAATTGTTCTGAAATGTACGATTAATTCCTTATTGTATGTTGGCAATCAATTGGCCTCAGCTGGCATCGCAATGCGTTGCGTTAACTAAGATTGTCGTGCGGTGTGCGTTTGCGCGTGCATTGTTACTCGTTCCTTTTCCGCGGTTTATTTAATCTTTCTTATCAGAATTTGTTTGAGATATTACTTTGCGAAACAATAAGATATGCAGTTGATGTTGTTGAGGAACCTCGCAATGCGAGCGAATAATAATGCGTGTGGAAACATATTCCATATAACAAACTCTGTGAATGTAATAATCCGCTATGCCTGCAGTTATAGGCTAAACTTTGATTACTCAAGGAATAGTCTCAGCTGTGATTGAGATTGAGCTTTTCATGTCCTAACTAAATTGTGTTTGGAGCAACATTATACAGATGCAAGCCATCGCCAGGTATTCAATCCGATTTACATCAATGTAAGTGACGTACGCAAGCCACTGAGCTGTATAGATGATATTGCTAAGTTTCTCTTGGTGTATGTCTAAGATTCATCCATTATTTTCTTTGGATGTGTTACCACACAACAAACTTAGCTAATGCAATTCGCAGCGCACACAGGCATATTCGGCACCAGTCGGCATTAAAAGTGCAATTAAACACATGTCCAGTGCTTTGAGTAATGCATAAATCCTTGCAGTCGTAGAAATCAGATTACATTTTTGGTGCTTAGAGGCGTTTATCATACTTTGCACGGCTTGCGACAAATTCCTAACGAAAATAGATATGAATCTCTTCAAAATACAACGGTCGTGGCATTACATAATCGTAATCAATGAGGAAATACATTTTACTAAAATATTTAAAATTGCTGCACTTGAATTTTTGTCCAATTTGCACCATATATCCTACATCTTCCGCATACATGACAGTAATTTCCCACTACCGTAGATATTATGGCCTTGTACAATTATCTTACACATTACAATATTGGCGAAATGCTATCTATGTAATACATACCATTAGTACCGTTTATACATTGAGATGTTGGTGCACTGAGCATCATGTCTCACATGTTCTAATGAATTTTTAAGATCGTATAGCTTAAAATGTATAAATGTATGTTTACGATAGTAAGAAATGACCGTTTGATTTGAAAAGTGCCTTGAGACCCACTTACCTTTAGCCTCGCTATCAAGCCGAACAATCTTATCATTCGATGGTCTCATCTGTTCGGTACTGTCGCTTAACAAGTGAACGGCTTCATGACGACTTCCACTACAATTGCCACAAATAGACCGCATACTATTCGGCGACGTAGAGCTGGAAAGACTTACTGACGTTCGCCGAACTGAATCGGAATGACCCCATGAGTCAATCGAGCGAGGTGTAGCATCTTCGGTACTCGTCGTGTAGCCGACTGAACGGCGAATAAACCGGAAACTGTCAGATGCTGTTGGATGCTTGGTCGGATCGTAATGTATCAACGATTTAATGACTTGCGTTTGATCTAAAACATTTCTAGTACATTATATATGTTGATTTATTGGTGCTTTTATGTTATCCCCCAGCCTCCGTTTGCCCAAAATGGTCAGGTTCGGGAAATTTTGGTATTTTTGTGATTCTCGAGACCTCCCCGGATCATTTCGACCAAAAAATCGAATTTTTAAAATTTTAGAATTATTTCGATTTTTTCGGGTCCGAGGTACCCAAATTTTTTTCTGAAAAATTGGACTTTTACCCACCATTTGACGCGGCTTGACGAGCTGAATAGAATGGTGTTATTTTTAACGAGATTCGGTAACGGTGTCATAAGTTATGGCCCAAAACTGGTCAATTAGTGAGCCTCTCAGCCTCCGATAGTTTATTTAATTAAACATCAGCATATTAGTACAGTTATCATATTGATTAAATTTATATTTCACTACTATTCCTTAGCATAGTGGTGTATCAGATATTTGAGTGAAGAAAAACTTTTATTATGTGAGTTTCTGTTACAGTGCATAATGGTGCATATTTGGTGAAATGTAGCAGTGTCACTATAACTCAACATAGGGTTAGACAGCTATTACACGCTGCAGAAAAAAGAGATAGATATAATGGTAAACTTTTGAAGCGTTAACATTGCTTTCGTGTTTGCTCAAACAGTACTTTATGGGCTGTATATATAATTCCCAATTTATGCCACATTTGACTTCCATATGTGTTAGAGACCGCTCACCATTCGCAAATGCCCTAATGCAAACAAACTTTTCGTTTTTTTTCTAGTTTGCGACCTTTGACATATAAACCACAAACTCAAAATGTCCACTGAAATTTGCCCAGTTAAAAATAAAATTACCCAGTATACATGTACCGACCCTCATAATCGAGTAGCATAGCATTTGAAAAAGCGCGGGAGTTTCTACATATTTGGTGGTCGGAAAAACTCATGACCTCTTCAAAATACTCTTTTTAGCAAATGTACGTAGGTGTCACGATAGCTACCTACCAAGACGACCAATGACAGACGTGTGCGTTGGAAGTAATTTTGTTTTAGCCATTACCTCCTGTGACGTGCTTATGTAACGCAGATAAATGGTTTTGTTGAAAAAAATCATGACAGTGCTGTATTTTCAAACTGGACATCCAGTTAAATTTTTCAAGGCTTTACCCACATTGTCTTGGTGTAAACAGTTCCTTCAATTTTTTTGCATTTTCTCTTGAAAAAAATAAGCAAGCACTGCCAATGCAAGTTGGAATCGGTAGTGCGCTAAAATTGAAAAAAAAACACTTGAATTCCGACAACTATACCTAGACAATCGGTGCTAACAATAGGGTTACCGTTTACCTATAATAACGAGGTAATTCTTTTGTTACCTCGCAGATGCTGTTTTTTGCTTTGATTTATATTTGTTTTAAACCACCATAATGTTTCTACGAGCAAGCTGCCTCTGACATTGATTGATATGTAATTCAGAAGGAATTCTTATTAGTATATAGTGGAAAAACATCTACTATATATTTACACAAAAATTTGTATTACCATATAGTTGATTTTATTTCATATGGGAAATTAATTCTTAATGATTAGGTTAAATGACTTGTGGTATCAGGGCTTGTAATGGTATATAATGCGGCATTGTAGTATGACTGCGTTTGCATGAAGCTAGCGCTTGTTCTATATAGCCTGAAAATCCCTGTTTATAATCATTTTATTTGTTGTAATTCAGAGAAAATCGAATCATCAAGAACAAGTTCTACGCAATGTAACTATAGCAAAACTTTAGTTATCAGTAGCTTATACATTTTGACTATGTTTACTTAGCATCATTTCATTATTTATTAGCCATGAGATAAAAGCTTATTAAACTTAACATATTTATTAAAGCAAAAAGTTTGTTTCATGTGCGTTTTCTTTATTTCTTAGCACATTTGCAGAAATGTAATAAAGCGAAACGTTTTCGCATATGTCAGTAATATTGCGTTTTAAATATAATAATAAATCGTGGACGGGTTCAAAATGTCTGGGCGCTACTACACAAATTGTGGGTTCATCTTAACTAGCGACCTTCTGTTAGTCAAGAATGGGACTCCGGGCCACACCTCTTCTTGCTGCACCCGTGTATCTAGTAGTATTTATTTGGCATCACCATTGGGTTTTCTAACACAGCAGGTAATTAAAGCCGTTAATTATTACGAGTAATTTATTACTAGCTTGCAATTTTTAGCTAATTAATCGCGTGGACAACTAAAGAGTTTTTTATGAGCACATTTGGCAATTTTATGTGAATTTAAAAAAAATGTCAAAAAATTTTGAAAACGCAAAAAAATATGCATTTCTGTTACGATATTGCTGAATGAAGTTAGTCTAGCAAGTGGATCACACTGTTACCTGGTTACGACACTAATCAACGAACTTACCATAACAGCGGCCATCATTGCAAAACGGGAAAGTATTAACAGGTTTTTCTAACCCTCAAACTATCTGTAACTAAGTGATCAAGTTGCGAAGCACAAGTAATAATTTATCTGTACACTCTATGTCACTATCCTTATTCTGGTTCTAAGTTTACATGTTGCGCATATGAATCAGGGACGTACCCAGGATTTTGTTATCGCACAAGGAAACGGACCCAGGCAACCTTATTTTGGGGCCACATCTAAACAAAGATATGTGGGACTATGTTTATAACTAAAGGTAGACCTAATGTGTGTGTTGTTACCTGCTTTCCTAAAAAACTAGGAGACCCAGAAAGCTTATTCCAGTTCGTTATGGTCCGAAATTCTAATCTTTTGACGAACTGGTCAAGTAGGAGCAGAATTATAGGGTGAAGTTCATATCAGAATGAATTATCTAACTTTTGATAGCCAAAATTTTTAAAGTAAGAACTTCTTGTAATATTACCGCAATATTTACTCAAGATCAACTGTTTTGGACGAATGTTGCCCTCAGCATAAAATCCTGAAACCACACAGCCAATAATGTATCTTGGAGCAAAGCATAGTCATTATTCATTGGATTTCACTTAGTAAGGAAGCAGACAAGCTAACAAAATTAATAAAGTCATGACAGCCTATTTAAAGTTATAATTTGTCATGGCTTTATTCTCAGACTAATAATATTTTACTCTTAGACTGAAGGAATTTGGCTTATTCGCAAAATTAATATATTATGACTAGCAACGAACAGGACGAACAAACTTTGTGACTTTGTGGTCTAACAGATTATTTCAGGATTGCACTATGGCAATTCACCTTAGTTTGGCAGCTCCTCTCGCCCATATTATATTTTAAGTGTTCAACCGGCCTTAATGGCTTATGGCTTAATTAATTAGGATGTAGTTTTTTGCTTCAAAGAAAGGCGCAACAAGATATTTTAAATCATAATTTTGTGTTAGCTACCGCATGCAGACTATAACTGATCTAGTTCCGGCAAGAGCGTAATAGGGAAAAGTATGACACTTTCCTGTACTCTAATGTAAACCCGTGTTGGATTACACGGACGTTTTCAACCTGACCCCCATGATTTCCGTTGGGTTCATCACACAAACACGCCCTACGTTCTGCGAGGAGGTATCTCGGACCCCTTCATTTTGTGGGAGATGGGGTAGGTCGGACCACCAGTTTTGAGGGAGGTCGGTTGAGCCGGTATCTGCTTATAAACTGACCTTACTCAAAACTGGGGGTCTGAACTATTGCCCCACAGTATGAGGGCGAACTGCTGCCCTTTTTAGAACGGTATTCAGAGTGACCCCCTCGCCTGAGCCATTGTCGATTCCGTGGTTTCCAATCTAGCGTTATGAATTTGTTGCATTCTTGACGGTTATGAATGCTTTCAAGGTTGCTGAAAATGACGATGTTAATTTAGGTGCGTGTATTTGTGACTGATGTAGTTTTTTGGAATGGTACTGCATCCCATGGGACCCCCTCTCTGGAGCTACAAGTGATTCCATTATTTTCTACCCAATATTGTTGCATTCATAGCTATAAAGGTTTTTGAGGACGCTGAAAACGGTGAGATTTGCTTGAATGTATATGTGGCCGATGTAAATTTTTTGGAGAGGTCTGTATACCATGAGAGTCCGCCGTTGTGCTGCGCATAATTCCGTGAACTTCAGTCAAATGTATTAATTTGTAGCATTTGCGGTTATAAAGATTTTCGAAGATGCTCAAAAAGCTGAGATGATTTATTTGAATGTATCTGTGACCAATGTACCGTTTTGGCATGATACTGTATGCTCTCAAGAACCCTTTAATATTTGCATAATTCTTTGAATTTCAGTCTAATGCTGAATTTCTCAAATCTGCAAACAAAAAAATTTTCGAGGCGGTCGAGAATGACCAGCTGAATCGTTCCAAACGTATCTGTGATTATAAACACTGCTGACTCGTGGTACTGCTCGCTGCGCAACCGTGGGTTGACCCCTTCTAGTATAATTCTACTCTATTGGTTTTCTGCTGACCACAAGACTTCTTTTTAGCTTAGCACAAGTATTGCTACAAGAAGTTTTTTAAATCTGTTCAAACACAGCACACCATTGTACTAAAAATAATTATGACAAGGTTAAAACTTGGTGCAAATGCAATAAAACAACGAGTTTTTAAAACACATTCGGCGCATCAAAATAAATCGAAATTAAGTTTCGAACATTTCCAGCGGCGGCAAGTTCGTATTCGTCCCGTTGAACAAGTTGAGCTACCAGCTGTTGCTTAACTGTTAAAGGCAGTGACATTATAGAAAAGATGAGCTTGCGGCTGCTAAAAGTAGTGTAGCTATAGAAAAACTAATAGGAACAGCGACCTGAAAATGCAGAAACAATTTCAGGTTTAGGATTGATTGAGGACATGTGAGCAAAAATAGGGTGCAGGATCTTTTATTTTTGGACAGAAACAGACCGCAAGGCAACGTCTCCACATTTGAGAATTATACTGCGCTCCTGATCCCCGCCGAAATGTTGACATACATTTTACAATAGCTTACATAGTTCGCACGGAAATCTTGGCTAAGCAAAGCCATGGATCTTGTAATGCTTGTACCGAACTTGAATGATTTTTCACAGGTTCACATACGATCGACATATTTATGCTTCGAAACACCATGAGCCATAAACCTTTTTACCGGATGCATGTTATGATAGCATATATTACCGTCCAAACGAGTGTATGAGTTCTAAAGTCAAAATATAGTTAGCAACAATTTTTACTAGTTTTTCCACGATAAAAGGTAGCTTTGTAAACTTGAACGCCGTCGATGTCCACCAATAAATAAAACTACGAGTCGATGATAGTCGACTCTGCTGAAGACTTTGACATTCCTCGGCATTTCATTGTTTCCAGCCGCGGTACATCGCGATCACTTTCCCCATTACCCCCAAGGTTTATGGCAAACCAAGTGGGTTATACACATGATTACCCCACCCATGTTCTTGGACCACCACATCCAGAGTCCACCCACGTTCTTGGGCAACCAACCTATACCCCACCCATGATCATGATTCACTGAATTTACACCCACCCATGTTCATGGACCACATTTGCAGTGGGTTTCACGCCGATTACATGGACCACTTATTCAGACACCCAGGTTCATAGACCACTTTTTCATTTTTTAAAAAATTTCCGAAAAATCAAATGTGGTCCATAAACATGGGGCTCTGAAAAACTGTTCTATGAACATGGGTGGGGTGTAAATTTAGTGGTCCATAAACATGGATGGGTATAGGTTGGTGGTCCAAGAACATGGTTGCGGTGTGTATGGGGTGGTCCAACAACACAGTATGGGCTGGACGTGGTCGTCCAAGAACACAGTATGGGCCGGACGTGGTCGTCCAAGAACATGAGTGGGCTGCTCATGTTTATGACCCGCTTGGTGGGTCATAAACCTGTAGGTAAAAAATCACAAACCGTGAAAATACCGCGACGTACCACGGACAAAAAACGGAAAGCTGATGAGTGTACACTCTTCAGTAGAGTCGACTATCATTCGCTTTTGCTATAATGAATACAGGCATATGTCCTATTTCCATTACGCAAGATATATATAAGCGTAAGTCAGACAAGATTACGAAACGCCTGACGACAGGTACCTAGACCAGACCCCTAAGACAAGGAAATTAAATTCCGGTTTTAGAACAGACGTGCAAACATTAAGCTATCTTCTACTTAGTGTAGCTGTCTAAGCGTTACAAAGCTTGCAGTTTTAACTAACTGAGAAAATAAAGTCTATTGAAAGACTAGGCAGTGCCTGCAGCTCGTCAGGTCCGTTCCGGCACAACAAGAACACTTCTCAATTATGTTTAATTGTATCTATTCCTAGAAGTGCAATAGCTTACAGCTCTAGATAGCAATTATTTATATTTTGCAGCTTCGATGATTATATCACACAGAGAAACAACACTGACACTATTTAATTGAACAGCATTGTTATAGCCTTAAACTTTACCGCGAACAACAAACTAATTTGTTAGAATTTTGTCTATTGTATGCAATTTTAGGTAGAAGAGTAACAAAGCCTAATTAAGTTTGGAGATTTTTGAATTTTAGTTTATAACTATAAATAATAAGTAAGCATTTCATATGAATATATAGTTCAACAACCAGCAAACGCGGAAGGTTACAAGTTCAATTCTATATAACAACAAGGTTTCCATAACGGTGCTGAAGGCGAAAGAAAATACTACTAAATTTAACTCATTACTGCTCAATCATGGAATAAGATGTACAGCGCTAAATCAATGACATATATATTTCCATGACCTAATGAAGTTTTCGGTTTGCTGCAATTTAGTCATCTTATTTCTGCTTGAGATTCGAGAATTGAGGAGGACTAAACTAACTGAAATTCTGAATAAAGCACGCTCATTTTGTTGCAAGCTGAGATATACTGGAGAACAATGATTACAATATTAAGTAAGTTAATGTGGCGTTACTACATCACTGATTACAGTTAATTCCAAGCATTCATTAGCTGAAGGGCATATGCTAATTTTAAACGGCTGAAGCACAAATGAGCAGTTACATGTATATATCTAATTAGTCAGCTAGTCATGCAAGTCTAAATAATAAGAACACAACAACATGAATCTAGTAACAAGTCAGAGTACATTTTGCCGTGTTGACCTGTAAATTGACGAGAATTTAAAGCTGTCTGCACTAACTATAGTCATTTTTCGAATCACTTCTAACGAAATTTGTATGTAATATGGCTCCAAAAAGATTTAATTGCTGAGCTTTCCCCGTATGGAACCCGAGGCTAAATCCCAAACTACCTGGCAATTTCATATAAACATTCTTTTTTCAAAGAAATTTGTAACTACTGCGTTTAATCAGAGCGAAGAAAATCAGTTGTCGTTCTGATCAGTTATTAATTGTATATTATCAAACATCTAGTATATATTATATTGAACATATAATTGGATGTTGTATATATTTGTTTCTTAGATAGAATTTTGCAGTTCAATTCGAGTTTAATTTGTTGTAACCTTATTGAAAGTTACCGAAACCGAAACCTTACTGAAGTTTAAGATGATACAAATGATATATAGAATATAAATATCTAAATTAAAATTATGCGTGATATAAAATATATTCAGTACTGTTTTTGCTACACTAAGCAGTAAGTTTTCACTTATGTTAAAGTCCCCATATGAGCCTTATACGAAGCGTAAAACTTGGTTGAAGGTTTTTAGCCACCCCAACTGCCGTTATAAGGTGTTCTTGTTTTTCGAATTTTCGAATCAACGTCCGTCGCCTAAAGGTGATATGAGCCCAAATCAGATACTCAATAGTGGCCGTTAGATTCGCAATTTGACTTTTGTTTAATAGGACTAAAACCGATAATAAAGCATTAAAACGAACGGGTACTAAACAATCTCAATAGATGTGGAATAAAATTATCAAATGCAACAAAAACTCAAAAGTGGCATACTCTGTCATGCTTGATAGGCCCTGCAATTCTGCATTCGAAATTGTAAGGAAATTCTTTCTAGGTTCGATAACAAGTTAAATAATCTTTATCTATTAAAGCTTCTAAGGTATACGATTTAAAACTCAAAGGTACATTATAAATGGTACTTCCTTATAATGTATGTATACAGTATCCACCAAAATGAATGTTGCTCACTCGAGAGTCGCTGGCGACTCGCTCGAAACTCGCTTGCAAAAAATTTGTTCTAAAAATAGAATTTATTATGAATTTAAATAGTTTCGGAATTTCGAGCGAACCACTCACTCGAAACTCGCTAGCGTTTCGCTGTCGGCTCGCTCGAGACTTGCTGGCGACTCGCTCGACATCACTCGCTCGAAATGCGATGGTCAGATACTGTAGAGAATCGTTGACTAGCCATATACATATATGAAAAACAGTATATATCTGCAGAGCTAGAAGCAGAGAGATAGCAAATCACCGTTATTATGGTTTTCTCATAGGGAATCGAAATATATGTATTTATTCCATATTAAACTAATTATAATAGATCAGCCAAAAATATATGATAGATGAAAGAGAATAAACGTAGTCTAATAACCAAACTTTTGCACCCTCACGACCAAATTGTTGAAAAGCGTTATTAGTGCTTAGAATTACCGGAAATTTGATCCCTGCAATATGAGCATCTATTTCCTTAAAGATAACATTTGTGTGTAAAGAGCGAATATTCACAAACCACTGAAGGTCCGTTTAAACATAACAACAAATTAAAACACGCGCTCATGAATAAATATATATATGAGTGTCTGTTTTATAATGGTCACACAGAACAATAACGATTTTATGCGTTACAGTTTGATAGCATAATATTAGGGACCTTTTCACATTGCTTCCGATCCAATCCGATGCGTTCCGATAAGCTAAGCCACGCAGAATTTTGCCATATGCGAATGTATTGCTGTAGCATGAAGAAATACATATACATACATGCACACATATATGCGGAGTTTGGTCGTATCAGAGCGCATCGGTCGATTTCTTCGATCGGATACTAGGTTACTTTACAAAAACTTGTATATTAGGAGTATGGCCACAGTTATTGCGCCCACGCTCTTAGCTGAATTAGGAGATTTTATCTGGGTACAACATGTTTGGTGTTAAAACCATGCATCATGTATAATGGCCAAGCACAGTTATTGAGAAAACAGCTTGCATTTAATATCCATCGCACAATCTGTTCGGGTTTCTGCAAACTTTAAGCGATGTAGAAAGTATTTGATCAAACATTTGCCATCGTTCTGCATACGCAAAATACAATTACAATGCAATGCTAAATTTTTGTTTCGCTGCTTGACATTTTAGGTAGTGTTGCTAATGTGCGAAATCTTAGCATTAAAAATTACAAATAAACTTTGAAATACGATGTTTGCGAAAAATCAAATCTCGAGCGTTGTAAGTTCGAAATACATGCTACTTTTCCAAGTGAAATAGCATGTGAAATAAATTAAGATTTGCACTTGTGCCAAATGAATAGTAATGTAATTTTTATGGCTAACTATATAATTAAAATAGAACATTAAAGCAATACATATACATCCATGCACAAATATATATTATAACCGTTGGTTTGAAAATCCTAGGTCAAATGAAACATTAATTCGCATGCCACTCTTAGTTCGCAGTGTTTTACATAAGTACCATAACCATGTATTACGAAATTGGTGAAAATATAGGCCTTAGTGACTGTGGTAGAAGCCTACGACAGTCTTCTACTATTGGGATCATTTGATTCAAAATCTAACTTTCACGACTGTGCTAATTAAAATATCAAGAATTGATTATTTTGTACACAAATTACTTAGCTATTCAAAGCTATTTTTTACTATTTTTTAACTAAACTGCCAGTTTCGACCCAATGATGGCAGTGTAGCATCTAGTTAAAATGGTTCCTACTTGATTTATATACGTAAACTGACAGCCCTGGCGTCAACGATTTCTCCGAGATATCGCTAGAGCCAAAGTCAACACGACCTTAATGGTACAAAAATAACAACGCTGACTACGCTGATTGCGCCGTTGTCAATAGTGCTATGGGCTTCTCTGTCTTAAACTTGTGCGTAGTTCAACAGCTCTGATTAGCTGAGTTAGCGCTGTTTTATCGATATGACTGCTGCGGTTTTCGCTCATTTTTTTAAAGTTTTGTTGAGAACATGGCCACAATACAACTTGCTTAAAAGCAGCTGTATAATTCATGGCGTTGCGGAACTGCGTTGTGATCTTCTATCTGACTACGCTATGTATTTAGACAATATGCCCGTTCGAAATTTAGGAGCAGCACTAAATAAAAACTAGGACTAAACGATTTCCTATATATTTTTAAAACTAAGTTTTAAAAAATGTAAAAGCTAATCGAACAATAGCTATAACCAAGTTCAAACAGCAGCTGTGTTATGTTTCTAAATTAGCTATAAAAGTTGATTGTGCAAATGAATGAACTTTAACTTGAAGCTGTAGCAGTGCGAGCACTTTTTTGAACCTCTTGAGAAACAAGTTTTATTATTGCGGAAGAAAACGAAGGACATTGTTTTTGAACAACAAATATATATTATGAATAATTTTAATAATAATTTCAACAACCACAAAACAGTGTCAGTTGCACGGAAGTTATTTGCAAACAATTTCGGTAAACTTAAACGATATATAGTCGACACATAAGTATAATCAAAAAGCGGGATAGTAGAAAAACATAGGATGAGTTGAAATTTCACGTTCATTGCAGAAACTGCATGATATATAAGAATCGTATTTTATGCAATATCTTATATTTCTTGATTTTGATATCATACATCCATTGGTCGTTTAAACAATATCAATTTTGGCATTGAAGCAATGGTCAAAGCTGTAAAATTCCAACGCTACGAGGTTGCAAAATAGCTGTTCAAACGCTGTAAACTCAGTTAATATTTGTTTGTCACTATCATGTCATGTCGTTTCATGCCTGATCTGGTATGTCTGAATTGCACAATATTGTTGTTACACCTTTCCACTAAAGATATGCAGGCATATCGTTATGCTTGTGGATTAGCTGTACGTTAACACAGTTAACCTTTTCTATATCTTATCATTAAATCTTTCGCTCCCAGTGGAGCCAAGTGTACTTAATGTGTCGTGCTGTACACTTTGAGTTTGTCAAGTGATGTATATTTAAAGGTGCGATGTAACTCGCTCGATTTCCAAGGGTTCTTTAAGCAATTGTGTATTAGGTCCAATATATCTCAGTCGTTCGAGTACGCCAGTTTCGATTGTACAGCCCTGGTTCTATTTTTTGCGCGGTTTGAGTTTGGTCTAAGCATTGCGTGAGACACCAATGAATTCGGGCATGAATTGGATAGTCAAGATTCATCCCCTGTGACGTTATATTTTAGTATTAAAATAAAGTTTCATATCGTCACCGGACCAATAAAGGAAAGCGCGGCCTAGAGTTTTTGCTAGGTATATCAGCGCAATACTACTATACTCCCAGCTGATACCGTATAAAAGTATTTGCTACCAAGTATTTAGCAGAAACTCAGTTCACCTGTGAACAGGTTGCGAAAGCGGACACGTGTTCAGGTATCCTGTTTATTGTGTTCACATAGCAAGCCTTGTGAATGCTCATATCTGCGTAATGGAAAGCGTAACACTCCATGCATATCTTTCATATTTCTGTTATCATGCAGCGGTCTGAGCTGTGTTTCTTCAAGGGTTAGATTTAAAACTTCAGCGTTAACACAACAACAAAAGCATCGCCATGAATGATCTGAAAGTATTTTAAACATATAGAAATTCAATATAAACACCGATATTTGTAAAATACGCGAAGGGCGTGTAGCCAGAAATATCTCCACCGGATGAATCTTCCACTGGATTTGCAAGGTGGGGTACAGCTTAAACGCACTTGGCGCACATTAACATGTACTTCGCTTTTGTGTCATCGCTCACAAGGAGAACGCTTCATCCCTCTTTTCTAAGCCTTCACGCAACTTTTATTCAAATCCATATTGCTTTTGCGCTTTTGCATAATAGGTGAACCAGAGTACGGGTGGCACTTTTTCGGATATTGAATGGAAATACTCATATCATTTATACGTTACATGGCTAATAACCCACAGGTTTTGCATAAGAGACGAACCATTTTACGGGTGGCAGTCTTTAGGATACCGAATGGATATACTCATATCATTTATAGCCACATGACTAATCATTCACATGATATCCTTGCTATAAATGCATAACAATTGCTGCGTAGCAAAAATACTTACCAAAGATTACTTTTAGCAGCTTATAAAATATATAGAGAAGATTAAAGTAGTTAATTGGTTTGTGCTTTGCAGACGTGGTTTATTTCATGTTATCACGCAGTATGCGTGTAGTGACATTAAGTATGATAATAGAGATCCAGAATTTCAGCAATTGAGAGATTATCCTGAGTGCTTCACAAAGATCAAACTGGCATGGGAACCATTGTGTAGAAAGACATTATAATTTTCTATGGAAGTCCAGCAGCATGTATCCATGCGTTATTAAGATATCACTACGTTATTGTCCACTGTAGGTCCTTGGTCAATCGTGATACTTACGAAAGTGCACACAGACGTGATGTGAATGACGGGTATGGCCATGTGCCCTATATTAAAAATTAACATTTAACATGAGAAACGATGAATTACCAAAATTGCTAAGAAGAATTGAAAAATAACACGCGAAAGCGGAAATTAAAACACAAATTTGGGTTTTATTTTATCACAAATATTATTTTGAACAATTTTATATTGAATTTTACGTGTGTGGCAATACCACGCAACTCCATATTGTTTCTGATACTACGCCGTAAGCTACGATTGATTATGGCCAATATATCGGTTCAGAAAATATATATCTCAACCACGTTTATGACAATAATTTTTTCTCGATTCTTTTGGGTTTATACCCGTGGTAGTCAAAGTTGGTACCCAAAATTTTCGGAATAAGTTTTTTCTTGTTAAATGTATAATGTATAATTTTATATATTATTCGAACCGCATTGATGAGTTTAGTCCAATGGTGTAAAAATCAGAAAAATCGGTTGATGAGCTAACAACTAGACTATTAACTCTATCGAGATTGCAGAACGTAGTGAAGTATAGGCACACCTATGCCTTTTGCATGCAGAGCCAATCAGCTCTCGATAGCATACGTCGATATGCCGTATGTGGACATCACACAATACCGCAAAACTTAGAACAAAACTAACTCTTTGGCAATGAGTTTCCCATGCCCGAAAACTCCCAAGTGAAACTTTTCAGCCACCCAGGACGTCAGAACAAATTTTCTAAATTTTGGTCGAGGAACCATGAGGGTGTCATGCCTCAAACCCCATAACTCCAAAATCGGAGCCTTAATCGAAAAACAAAAAGAGGCATCGGCATTTATCACTTTACTATGAAATAAAACAAACCAGAGAAAGAAATTCGAATGTTAAGATAAAATAACCTTGCTTCCGTGAAGGGTACTAAAATATGGTAAAACCCTCATTTTGACCTCTGACCCCGAACCAAATGGGCGTCATACCCCCGTACCCATGGAACCATGGGTCCAGAGCAAAACCAGCGTCGGCAATAAGTTTCAGATGCCCGAAAACCCCCAGGTAAAACTTATCAGCCGCCCAAGACGTCAGAGCAAATTTTAAAATTTTGGGTCGAGGAACCGTTGGGGCGTCATACCCCGTACCTCAAGCCCTATAAATCCAGAACACGAGGCTTAATCGAAAAACAAAAAAGAAGCATCGGCATTTGTCATTTTACTATGAAATAAAACCATCCAGAGAAAAAAATTCGAAAGTTAAGATAAAAATAATCTTGCTTCCGTGAAGGGTACTAAAATGAGGTAAACTGGGGCAAAAAACTCACATTTTGACCCCTGACCACGGGAACAGACCCCAAATCAAAAACGCTCGGGGATGTGCACGGTAAATCTACTATGCCGGTTCGAATGAGCTCAAGATCATTAAAATCGGTTAAGTCGTTCCCGACTTATGGCCGATCACACACACAGACGGAATTTAAAAGATTTCACCCCTGCAACACACAATCTCCACTACGTTTCACTACGTTCTGACTATGGTTCAGGCTTAGTCTTATGCTTAGCCTAAGGTTAGAATAAGCTTAAGCTGTCAATCCATGAACCAATTCAGCTGATTTTTTATATCATTCGACTCGAACGATATATAAAATTACATATTTATCGAGAAAATTTTTTTCAAAACTTTTGGGTACCAAGGGGACATTAGTAATTAAAAAATCGAACAAAAATTTTTTGTCATAAATATGGTCGAACTGAGCCGCCTCGTCGAGCTGAGTAGAGCGGTACTAACATTATCCAAAAATGATGATTTTACTGCTGGATGTATAACCGAACAGACTCGACTGCCGTAAGGCTACGGAAACATTGGGGACTTGCTGCAGCTAGGTGGAACAGATAAAGGACCTCCAATATCGTTAATGTGGTGAGGGATTGATTGCCATTAGGACAGCCCTAAATATTGAGTCGTTGTATCAAAAATAGCATCGCCTGGTTAAGATATGAGTATTTCTTTAATGTTGCGCTAGCACAATGCTTTTGTGTGTATAGTACATTTGCTACAATATATTATTGTTACAGGCGTTTTAGGGATTATAATACTCAGTTGCTTCAAGTTGGAATATTGTATTATTTATTAAAGCTATAATATTGCGACTGTAGCTCTATTTTTGAGCACGTGGTTTCAATTAAAAAATATAACTGTTGAAAAGCTAAGTTTGCTGCTGGTAACAACAGCGTCCTTATTACTAGATTTTAGGTATCTAGTGGTCCTAAAACCGGGGTATGAATTTAGTGGCCAAGAATATGGGTGGAGTGTAAATATGTGGTCAAAGAACATGGGTAGGGTGTAAACTTGTGATCCAAGAAGTTCGGAGGGTTGTCCAAGATTCGGCTGTCCAAGCACACTGATCGGGTAGTCATGTTTACCCCACCAAGTGGGCCGGCCATTAACCTGATGAGTAATTCCGAAACCGGCCTCGACGTAGCGCGGGCATTAAGAAGGCAAAGCTGAACAGTGTCACACTCTCCACTAGAGTTGACTATCATCAAGTGTTGTTGTCACTAATTCGTGTATGCTCCATAAAGATATAGACCATCAATGCTCATAGCAGGGTGGTAGAGGGGGCTACACCTCTGAGGCTTCGGACATCCCATTTTCGAAAATTTGGCAAAAATTGGGGAAAATTAGGGGTAATAGACAGAAATTGGCAAAAATTTGGGAATATTTTAACAACAAACCAGGGAAACTTAAAAAAACCAGAGATATTGAGCAAAATTGCAGAAAATTGCGGAGTTTTAAAATTTTCACATTCTACGCAGCATACCCCCATGGCGTTCCTCCTGCCCACGGGCTCACCCCTGTGAGGAGGTACACCCTGCGGTCCCGCTGCCTCATTTGGACATCGGACATTGAGCATGGAGCACACAGACAAATTTAAAGTTACACATGATTTTACAAATGATATAAGGCAGTAGCAAACTTTACAAATTTAAGCCTGAGAAATAACAGTTTTTGCCATGATATTTGCTCTTAGATAGCGCAATTGAATTTGCATTAATGTTTAATGTACATTTCCTAATTGCACATTCACTGTTAAAAATTGAGCCAAATCATTGCAATTTTTCAAACAGTAAGCAGCAGCAATATTTGAGTTGGTTTTTTCCTTGAACAGTAAGTTTTAGAATCTTATTATTGCCTCAAGTTGTAGAACTCGAGTAAATCAGATATGCTTGAGTATATGTATTGTCAAAAATTTGAGCGCAATTCTATCAATTGTTCTTAAAGCCATAGATGATAACTGCAAAGTTTTCAGTAATTTTAATTCAAACATGCTTTTAATTCCATATTCCTTTCGAGACAAGATCTACGCTTTGCACGACATGATGTAACAATGCTATGTACAGGTATCGTTTCCAACCAGAAAATCAGAATTATGAAGAATCTTTAGAGAACAAGAAGTACATAATTGAAAGCATATGCGTCATATCTTTACATGTTTAGTACAATACAAGTCATTCAGTTTTATGAGACCGAATCATTAAATCCGTTTTGTTTTTATTAGAAAATAACTCAAGATTGTTTATTAAACTGTAATTTAATATATACATATTCATTTAAAATTTCGGCTGCTTTTGAGAACCCCTCAGTAATGCCTGGTGTGACATTAATGGACATCGGTATGTATCAAAGGTGCCAAGATCGGACTTCCTGGTCAACAATCGATAAGCAAAACAAATATAGTATATATACACTAACAAATAGTGCAAGTCCTAGCTTTTTGGATAATTTTTTCAGGAATACTGTCCTACTGCATCATTTTCGAGCTGTGGAGGTATTTGTCAAATCCAGTTTTGCTGAACCCTCGTTTTAGCGATAACAATAAAAATTTGCAGTTTCTATTAATGGCACAACACTCGAAAAAGTACGAAATCAGAAATAGTGTTGCATTGACACACGCGTTATTTTGGACTCATAGAGTAAGTGAATAAACACACAGCAGCAGATATTATATTGCTTGCAATTTGTTTTGCACTCTACTTTAAATTCATGAACTATATGAAAAAACCAAGGCTTCAACCATGAAATATATACCGTTTTTAAACAAAAATCCGAATATATGTAAAATATTTATTAAATTTGGGTTAGACATCCTAAGTCACACAAACATTAATTAGCTCTCTGGTTGACGTGTTTGAAAAATGCGTCGAAGTTAAGTACACGAGATTACTTAAAAATCAAGGTTCAGTGACTGTGGCTTGAAGGCATGATAATTTCTTTAATGGGTTCATAAGATTGTGAGTACACCTTCAAAACTCTTTTTAAAGCATCGGTTTTTTCGTAATTCGTTCACTTTATCAGTAAATTACTTAGATATGGAAAATTAAAAATTTTATAGCGTATCGTTTAAATTTTTATGTGATACTGTGTCTGTCAGTGCAACCATATCCAGCGTAACTTTTTTTACTCAAAATAGTTTCCATACAATTGAAGAGATAACCGCCGGAAAATTCTTTTAAAATTCAAAGAACTATTCTTTTATATTTTACTGGAATTTCACTAAATCTTATATTTCGGAAAATAATTCTTTGAAATTTCAAGGAATAGTTCTTTGATTGTTGAAAAACATCTGGTGGTGCAAAAGTCAAGAAATTTTCTCATAACATTCACGGAAAGTATTTGGAGTGAGTAATCGGTATATTAAAACGACATGATGTTTACAATACCATTAAATATATAGCTTTCTAACATACAATCATCCATCGGTCACTCACTACAACCGTACTTATAAGACTCCGCAATGAAATAACACTTCATCTGTTCTATAAATTTACATAGGTGCATCAGAATAGCAAGACAAAGAAGTGCCATATGCCTTTTATAGGCAAAACAACAAATTAGTTCGCTGTAATTCAATACGATGACAAAAATTATCATATCTTAACACAAAAAAATATGAAAAGACATAATTGCACAACATCTAAAATCATTAATAGAAATGATAAAATACTAAAAGATGTAAAACTTTTTAAAAGTACCAACGGTATCCGCTTTCGCGCACATGTTGTAGGGACAAAGTTGGCAGGTAATTATACTCCGATTGTTGGTTCACAAAAATGACAGTTCGTAGTATTTTGACACCATTTTATTACTATCGAACAAAAAAACTAGTTTTTATATTTTTAGTCGGCAGAACACAACGAACAGCAGTTACAGTTTTCGTTTTGCAACTGTACTTACTATATGTACCTACTAAAATATGACCGCTGACAATGACGAACAATTATTAGCGGTTGGATAGAAAGGCTGTACAGGGCAATATTTAAGTCTCAGAAAATGTTTCGGAAACTTGATACGGGTGGTAAAGGCTAGGCATGTGACGTTTAATAGTCATTCAGCAAAAAGTAACAGCTTGTAGCATGTTAGAATGCATTTGGAAAATTGAAAACAACGCTCTGTATCTTTTGAAGACACGGATTTGGTCCTGGTGGCGCATCTGCGGGAACGAATGGTATAAACAGTAAGCTACATCTTTGAAAAAAAATTATACTACTGGGTCATAGTACTAAATTATACATTACCTGTTACTCTAGCTTACATACCACAAAATTACTTCATTTTGCTTGAGTGCGACACCTCGATTGTGAAATTGTGTAACTATATTCCATGATTAATTAGATACGGCAAATAAAATCAATGAATTAGGCTATATACAATTAAGCATTATTTCTTAATTGCTTATATTGCAATTTATTTGAACTTCGTTTCTGCCGCGACAACACGAACCCGGATATTGAAAGAGTAGAAGTGCAGTGATTAAAGAAAAGGTCCATATATGGCAGAATAAAGACAAATTCCGACGCAAGGCTCACTCAGATTCTGTGGTCGAACAAATTTATATCCTGTGCTGACGAACTGTCACAGCTAACCTGAAAAATGGTGGATAATGTATTAGAGGTGAGCATATCATTCCACTGAGTAGCTCCACTCGGTCCAGTCCGGTTACAAACGGTTACAGTCGAAATGTTGCAGCTCCTGGCCGAGCCGGGACGGGCCGATCAAAATTTCCGACGGGATCAAGCCGAAAAATTTCGGTTAGTTCTCATATCAAGGCTTCACGTTTATTTTTATGTTGATATCGCCTGCACTCTTTATATCGAGAGGGCCAACACGCGATTATAAACGCGTCAAGCCAACCTAGGCCGAAACGTTCCAGCTCTTGGCCCAGTTGGGCCTACCACGAGACACAGCGGGTCGGACAGACCGCAAAATATCTACCCGTATGGCCATTTGAAAACAAAATTAAGACATTTACAAATATATTTCCCAGTTAAACATATGCAAACGAGAGGTAGTGGACCTACAAATGTTCCTGAAGTAGATTTATTGCGCGTTTTCCTTAAAGAAATTTGATCGCAAGCTTTCAGTAAATGGCTTCTACTCTCACGTCTAGTAAAACCGAAATAATTAAGTAATTAGGTAAACGAATTGCTGGGACAAATTATCGCTGGCGCATCGTGCATGAATGCATAAATAACACCGAAATTCAGTGGTGCAATGGTAGTCAGCAGCAATCCTCGATAACGTTTGAATCGTATTTTCAGAAAATTTGTACATATCATAACGCAATGCTAACCTTCAAGGTGCGGCGATCCCTAAAGATAGTGGGGCTAAGCATAATTTGTGTTTAGCTCTAATCTCCGGATCTTGATTTCTGGTGGGATTCAACCCCCTCACGCCACACCGCCCGGAATTGCCGCCCACGTAACCTTCTATGCCAACAATATTTGTGCCAATGTATTTGTAAACTGTTGCATATAGCACAGAGGAGTTATGATTTAAAGAATTTAACTTTTGGAAAATTTGAAAATTATAGAATTTTAGTGCAGGTATCAATAGCAATTCGACTGTAGCGAATTTAGAATATAATTTCATGGTGGCAAGTTAAGCTTTGCTTTTGATCAGATATTGTTTTGCCAATTACATTCGGTTATTCTTGATTTAAAACAAGAAATTCATCAAAATAGATGCAAAATTTTTGGACATCGCTATTACAATTTATTAGGGATTGCACTAAATTGTCGGGTTTGCACAGGCTGAAGCCGGACACTGCTTATTACTTAATTTAGAATTTGAACCCTTCGCACCTCAGATAAATTTGGATCTGCGGATTATAAATAATTTTCAGGAACCAGATGATTTCTGCTGGGCATTGAAATTCTCAAAACACAAAAATAAAGGAAACCTAAGTTCTAATTTTGTTGGATCTAATTTTCCAAACAAATCTCAAATAGTTTTAAAATTCAGTTATAATAGTCATATACACCTTTGGTGCACTCAAACAACATCTCAAATAATCATTTCTTACCTTGATCTGATGGTGCAGTAACGGTTTGATCATTTCGTGCGCTGACAGTAGGCTCCAACGACTTGGATACCAGCATTTTAGTTGTTCGACCACTGAAGACAGGCGTCGTTGTAAGGTCAGGATGAGCTTGGTCAGCCATCGATGACATCGTAGGTAAACTGACCAAAAAGGATGATTCGATGCTATTAACGTTACCCATAATGGACGATTTATTGCTGTTATCGTGGTTAGTCGGATGTTTGCTCCATTGGTTCAAAGAATAACTAGAGGATAGACTGCTTACGGCTTTCGCAGAAGCAGCAGCATCAGATGTTGACTGTGGATGTGACGCAAGTATTCGTTGATTCCTTGTAACACCAGCTGACTCTGCACAGGCCTTGCTAAATTCTAGATTATTCGGATTAAAGTGATGAGGACTGATAAAGTTCGAATTATCATTTGCTACATCCTGAATATTACTGTTAGTAGATATGTTAGTTCTTGGAACATCAGCAGTGGGATCAACGTGATACAATCTGTTAACAAAGTGCTTGCCTGGTTCGTTCCACGTTAAACTATTACAATGATGTGATAACAATGTTTGATCTATGCGACCATCCGTATAATTGACAGTGGAAAGACCATCAGTTATTGCGCTGTCTGTATTATCATTATTATTTCTATTAATTGCGGCATTATGTTCGGCAGCTGCTATACCTTTAGTACTGTGATATTGATAATTATTTTTGTTCAACCCAAAAACATTATAACCAGCTGTAGTTGTACTTGTAGCTGTTGTATTACATGCACCTGAGCCCACATCGTTATCACTATGACGTGTTCGAACACTTGTAGCTGCTACAGTGTTCGAAGAGGACGAAGAAGACGATCTAATTATCGAGTCTAAACAGCCAGAAACCATTATATTACTAGTTGTAGTAGTAGTAGTAGTAGTAATAGTTCCACCAAATTCATCACCATCATCGCCATCACCAAGCTTAATATTATTAGCTGCATTCATTGGCTCACTAGCTGCTTGTGTCCAAAAGCTTGATGCAGTGTTAGGTGAGTTTTTACTAGCGTTGCCATGGTAACCATTTTTTGCCGCAGCTGTGGTGGTAGCCGTTGTAGTTGTGGTATGATGCTCTTTAGATATACAGCTGCTGTCATTGTTTCTTGGTTCTTTATCACTTTTAATAATAAAACATTGGTTGTTCCCCTTGGTTTCGAGTATTAAATTGTTGGACGACAAATTATCGCTTCGCATCTGTCTCCGCATATTGCTGGTGCTAAATGAATTATTTATTTCATGTTCATTGTCAGGCTCCGCTTCTCCTTCGGATACTGGATCAACTGTTACGCTGTGGATATTTTCGATTTTGGTCGAATTCGTTTCTAATTCGTATCTCGCGCCGGCAGAAATAAGCAACGGTTCGGATACGTCTAGCTTTCGTCGGCTTGCAGATATATCTTCTTGTGATGTTAACAGGTTCTCGGCACTAAGCTGTCCATTTGACTGAACATCGTTGTTCCCCATTTCACTCGATGCTGTTACATTACCGCCATAACAGTCACTGCCAATATGTTGATCACAGCTACTCACATTTGTTTCACATGCAGCAGCAGTTGTTGCGCCGATACAAACACTGCTGTCAGCCGAAAAAGTTGTGCTTGTACTTGATACACCCTCGTCGGACTCTACATTGCAGTCGGTAACATTCGTTTGAGCTTTGACATCTGCCGGAAAGTGGTCAGAGCTAGCTTCTCGTTCGTTACATAGGTCCGGCTTTTTACTTTTAGATAGATCAGGCAATAATGCTTCTGCAGCGCCGTGCTTGTTATTTTGTTGTACAGCCAGCGTTTGAGCACTAGCGCCGATTGGGCTAGTTTGCTGCTTAGGCTTATTTAGATCTTGCACAAATTCGTCCACACCAGAGAGATAAGCATCACGGTATGTTCGAGCAAACGCCTTAATTTGTGCCGATGAACGTTCAAGATTTAAATCCATTGGAAAGTGATTGAAGTCCTGATCGCTTAGGTTAACGTTATCGATGTTACTATTTCGACTATGTTGCGGCTGTATAGCTGTTCTGTCGCTGCATTCATATTGCTAAAAAAGAAAATTCAAAATCAAATCTTGCAAACTTAGCTCAGTAGATATACACATTCATATAACAATGATCATTAATTACCACATAACGCGACCCGTCATTCCTGAGTTGAGAAGCCAGCTGGTGTACTGGTTACGCCAGTGGTTCTACCTACAGTCTTGTAGTTATCCTTAGCTATGAATTTTTGTGTCCAACGTATATTTCACAAGATCGTGAATTAGATCAAATAATATGTTTACATGTAATAGTTGTACCATAGGCAGTTGTGCGTGCAAAGCATTGTGACGAGTTCAAACTGGTGCGATAGCACGAGTTTGAACTAGTTACTGTGCGGCTCCCTATGCTAGAACTGACCTGTAACATAGTCTGAAGTGCATTCAAAGATTTGTGTGCCCGGCTTTAAATATATAAACTGTTGCAAGAAAAGCTTACAAATAATATTGACCTCAGTACCAGAATATAAGTGGAACGCTAGGACATCTCCTTTATATTTAAACAAACTGTTTATTTTCCGCTTAGTAAATTCCAACTACTTCAACTATTTCACAACTATAATATGTTTATTGTTAATATATATTAAAACAATACAGAGCGTTTTCCAGTAGATATGTCCTGACAACGCCAGATAATTACGATAACTAATCTTCATATAATGTAGCTAAATCTCAGAACAGAATTTCGGCCAGTTAAAAATTGTTTGTTAAAGATTAATAGCAAAGGACAGATGAAGCCCACGATTGTATGACAAGTTCCGACTACGCACAACGTATTTGACAAAAGGGAACGGTGCCGTACGCATACAATCATCTCGCTGCGCAGCAAAATTTCATCACTGCAAAATATAGCTAAATAAGTTTTCATAGATCCATCACATAGATTTAGTGATAAAGATTACAAGTCGTTCAAAACAATAAACCTTCCTTGAAATGCTTAATATCAAACCAGGGACATAGTATGCATCGCAAAATTTCAGGATGGGCGACAGAAAAATCGGAACAGGGGACGCAGCAAATGTGAGGGTCGGCACTATCTTGCTGCACCCTTTTTACCAAATACAATTATAAATTCAGGATAACGTGAAATTTTCGCTATAAAAGTGGATGGGGGAACGTTGACATATGCGCCGTAGGCCAAAATTTGATGTTCAAATCCATGTTTGTCTGGGACATTACACATTGCATATCTAATGAAAAATATACTTAGAAAAATTACGGTTTGAATAAGCGTTTAAAAATACACATTTAATTTAGTCATATGTGGCAAATTACAAAAGAATATATTCAGTTTTACTACCTTGTAGTATCTGTTTAGTTATAAATCTGTAAATGGTTTGTAGAAAAATCAGTGCGGGACTATCACCCAGGGATATGCGATGTGAAATGTGTACCTTCAAACAAGTTGCTGCACCAGAATGTTTCAGTTTATTACCGTAGCAAATAATGTTTCCTTTACATTTAGGTGTAACAAATTTTTTATGCGAAATATGACTCGTTTAATACTTTTGTGTTGTTTTCATATGGTTTAGTTGCCTATCATATGTTTTTGTACGCTAACTTTTACGCAAACTGTATCAACTGAAACGGGGGTCGAACTGTATGTGGATAATTCCATCGATTTCATTTTCAGTTATTCAAATCTATAATTACTAGCTATTTTTTAGTTTAGTTTGCAAGTGAAACATCTATCCAACAGCAAAAAATTAACTTTTTTAATGCAGAATTTTGCTCTTTGCAAAATGTATAGAGTCGACCAACATTATTTGGTTCTTTTCCTTTATCTCGCCAGCCCGAATTTGGTCAATTTTGAAGATACAGAGCTGATTTTGGTATCGATCGATTCAGCTCGATGATGCGGTTCAGGAAATACTTATTTTAGCCATATTCCTGAAAAAATTTTTTTCCGATTTTTACGGTCCCAGGGGTCCCCCTTGGAAACCCAAAAATTTTTTTCCTTCGGAATATGGTCATGTTTGGTACCATTCGACTCAGCTTGATGAAAAAAAGCTACCGGTTAGTATATTGAAATCTACACCACCATTGAGGACCCAAGTAACCCTGAGGGCGGTACGTTATAACGTTAGACAAAAGAACAGCTTGGAGCGGGGGGTTCGGTGGGCGGTAGCCCCGAGTTAGGCTTAGGGTTTGTGTATGTCTCATATAAGTACCTTAGCTTAGGCTAAGACTAAGGCTTAGGCTTAGTATATCGAAAACGGCACGGCCTGCATTTTATTTTCGTCCCTCAGGGTGACTTGGGCCCTCATAGCTTTCTAACGGTGGTGTAGATTTCAATAAACTACTCACCAGTAAATTTCTCTTATCAAGCCGAGTCGAATAGTGCACAATTTGACCCTATACCGAAAAAAAATTTGGGGTTATCAAGCGGACCATTGGGATCTTAAAAAATCGAAAATAATTTCAGGTATATGGGTAAAATGAGTATTTTCTGGACCGACTCATCCAGCTGAATCGATTGGTACCAAAATCAGCTCTGTATCTTCAAAATTGACCAAATTCGGGCTGGGGGTAATGGAAAAGAACCCATTATTTTAGACGCAAATTTCAAGGTATTTCTGATTTTTCATAAAGTCAATGCTCTGCCTTTTAGTAAGTATGTAATTTCTTGCTAAACTTAGCAAAACAGCAAAATAGTATTGTAGGTACAAAGTCTTGCTCTCCCCTAAATATATGTCTATTCAAATCACTTCAGACCCAAGATACACTGCCTCGATGACTTGCTAATACGATCATTACTAAGCATGCAATTCCTTAGAAATAGCAAATAAATAAAAGTTTATATACTTTTTCAAAATCTTATTCTTGGCGAAATGTGTTTATCTAAACTGTATTTCAGATGCGAGTTGTACTTAACCAAAACATCTACCTAATAATAGTTTACCATCTAATTCTTTGCGAACCTAAGGCACAACAATTACTATATCTTTTATTTGAAAGGGCCTAGATAAGCCTTTCCTAATGATATAAGCTATCACTTATTAAAAATATATAGGTATTCCATCTTTTATTGCAGAAAGAAACATTGCAAACTTTCCTAATCTCACAATTGTATTTTTAGTAAAACCTGTTGATATAATTACCTTTGTTATAGCGCAAAGCGACAACATTTGATTATTATATGAAAAAAAGGCGTGAATATTGTTTTTAAAGCTTCGGAAAACATAAAGATGTTGTATACCTACTGTTGGTGAAAACCCACACACAAAAAATAATATGAAAGTATCATGTTACACTTGTAGCTCGAAAAGTTGCACGGTAGTTAGGAAACCCTGTGTGTGTTTCAAATAAAAAACCGCAACGACAATGAAGGTGATGGGTTCGCAATGGAAATACCAGCTTGAAACTATTATCACAAACAATATTAACCAATGTTGACTTTTTTTGTCATAATGAGCTATACATTGGAATTTTATGCGAACAATTTAATTTTTGGCAATTTTTATGATTATTTTCTGTAGTTAATATGACAATAAATATATGTTGATATATATCAATATATAAAACATAGGAATATATGACATTTTTTCGGTGAACAAACCAATGTTCGTGGTCTAACAGAAGCAGACGTAAAAGGATAGGCTTCGGTTAATTAACTGCTATGTGGTTATCGTTTCAAAATTCATATATGAGTTTCATTTGTGTCCAAACAAATATTCAACTAATTTTGAAGCTAACTTAATAAAACAGAATATCAGAAATTATCTTCTAATCATGATCATAGATGAATATTATATATGATTCGTTGAAAAATGTATTCCGTTGAAAATTTACAACATATAAAATGCAAGAGTTTAAATTATTGAACGATATTTTAAACTTTTGTACATTACCAGCCGCATTTTCGTTAAGTTGCGGGAAGTGTTACAACATTTTGTGATGTACATACATTATCATTATATAAAACCGAGTGGGTGTCTTAAATGGAAACAGTTATTTTTCATTCATTCTCAATCTTGATGACACTGTCCAAGCAGCAGTATAATACGCCAGAGGCGTAACGGTCGGCGAAATACGAAATACCGTGAAAATTATAGTTTAGCTAATATTAGTTTTGAGCCACAACGCAACATGCAAGCTAAATGGCAAATCCTGAAGCCTAACTATGTAATAAAAACAGTTATATTCTGTTCATCCCAAGACATGTTATAGAATAGGATGGAAATTTGTTTGGTCTGGCGGTGTCGCACCCATAGTGTGGTCTTAAAAAGTCGTAAAACGCACAACTAGAGGAATATAGCTTATAAAGCTGGAATATATGTTGCATAGTTGTAATATAAATTATGTTTGTTAAACACATAGTATATAGATCTTTTTATCAAAATTGTTGGTTTAATACAAAACGGCGTATTTCCATGAATTTAGTGCACTGAAGGTCCAATGGTAGTTATTTCGTGCATAATTTCGAAAAAGACAATAACCCTATTCTAATTTCGTTTTATAATAAATCTTAAGCTGAAATTTTCAACTACCGTTGGGTCTTTAGTGCACTAAATTCAAGGAAAAACCTAAATTTTTGTACCAAATCCATAGCTTTATAGGAAAGAAGAATAATCCATTACGATATTTTGCCATAAAGATATAGTCACCCATTTATGCCTTTTATTACTTTTCTATGTCCATGAAGAAGTTTGCGATGCCGACGGCCAAACGAATTCCTGCTCGTTTCTGCATTATAGTTTTTTTACCGACAAGTGTAATGGCAGTATATTAAATAGCTAGGCATGAAGATTATGTTTATTGGTTCTTTTTCGTTTTTGTTTCTTCTTTTTCAATTATTGAAGTTCCAAAATTTCTATTATAGTTAGGAATTTGCCGACCTAGGGGCTTAGTATTATAATACGTTATGTCTAAACTGCTATATAATAGTCTCCTATTGTGCACTTTTATATAACGCTTTATGCCATCTATGATTCCGCCCGCGGCTTGTTTTACTGAGATCTGGAATTTTGCAAAGCAATTTAATTTTATTTTAAAATTTATTGTCGTTTTTTCAATTTATTTTTAAATTCATTTTAAAAATTTAATTTTAATAAAATTTTGGTGAATTGTTTGTGAGCATAGCACCTAGAATATAAAGCATTCTGCTTGATATGAAAAATCGTCCGTTGGAAAAATAACTTCTCAGCTGAAACAAAAATTGTTTTCAAATCCCTATAAGTTTTTTTGCAAATGTAACCTATGTTGAGTTGCTAACATTCAATTATTGAAATTTTAAGAGCAAAATTAGTTATAGTTTTAACCCTGTTCAGCATTTTATGCATTTTATTGGTTGCCCCCGCAGTCTAAATCTTTTCAAACAAATTTCCACAGAAAATGTTTAGTAACAGGCCACTTACTGGTAACTATATTAGAAGAATCTAAAACCGCAGGTCATACATTTGAAAAGCAACGCTTTCATTTTTGCGGCATTTTTTCATCTTTTGTGACAGCGTAATGTATTCAACAGAGTCCTCAGAGAAACCACAGCATACTGGTCGAGTTTTTACTTCTACCATATTGTTAACTACTAGACTCCAACAGCAGTATTCAAAGCTACTACAAACTATTTTAATAAAATGACTCAAATTTAGTTCTCGAGAAGCACATTCCTCTTATTATTCACTGATCAGTTCAAATGAGCAAATTTTAATATTGTGTTGGTACCCTTCGATTTGATGAACTGGTTCAAATGATATGTAAAACGGTGGAACTTTAGGTAAATTTAACAGGAGACGACAAACCAGTAGCAGGAAAAACGAAAAATATTTGTCAGTAAAGTAGGTTAAATATGGATTTTCTGCTGGCAGCAAAATTTCTTCAAGATTCACGACAATTTGGTGGTTGTCGACTTTCAGTAATGTTTTATTTACCTTGGTCTATACTAGGTAATCCCTTTTTCAACATCCTACAATCAGGCTGACGGCCAAAATATAGATAATCTAATTACGCGGACAGCGTCCGGATCATTTACGTTATAGCCTAAATTAGTTAAACTGTGTGGCAACACGTACATTTGGGATAACAGCTATCCGAGTGAAGCTCATTTTTTCCTATTTTATATATTTATGTCACCACATTTGCAGGAATATTCATTTGCCCCCAAATCAGTAAACTGTATGGCAACGGTAACAATTGAGATAACAACTATCCGAGTGAAGAAAATGTTATCCTATTTTATTTATATATTTATGTCACCACATTCGCAGAAATATACACGTGATCCTTAATTAGTAAGTTGTGTGGCAACGCTAACAATTGGGATAACAACTATCCGAGTGAAGCACATTTTTTTCTATTTTATATATATATATTTATGTGTCCACATTTGCAGGAATATCCACTTGAGTTTATCTTCTCTGGCTGAAGACCTTAAAGTTTAAACAAGCACTTATTTTGTTAACCAGAAATAGCAAATATTTATGGTTATCGTCAATGACATGACAATAAGAAGAGTAATTGTTCTTTAATTTTAACAATGTATGTAGCCTTAGATAAGGAATCGCTGTGCGACTTGACCAGGTGGTTTCTGTACAGCGATTTTTACATAGTGAAATAAAGGCTAACAGTCCAATTTTATGTGTATTTTGTTTTAATTTTATTTTACTTCTTCTGTATGCATTTTTAATATAACCAGCTTTAAATACTGCGCCAGGATTTAAGGTTTGACGACAAATTAACACATAGACAATATCATTTTGGTGCATAAGCTGCCTAAATTTTGCAGTTTGTAACTGAACCCCTGGAAAACTAAAATCGTCGTATTTAGCTAAAGTTTTTTACATAGCATATGAGCAGCAGTAATATGGTGATATCACTGGAATGAGACCTTGACCGTAGGAACAACATGGCCGCTATTACAGCGCGTCAAACTTGTTTAAAAATTTCTAGTCATCTATAACAGCAAATGGCACAACTGATTTACATAAAATTTTCAGAAACACAGAGATTTAAATTCATCTTAATGTCCCGAATTCAGCTCCATATGAGCAAAGCTATATCACACAAAGTAATCACTATCTGACCTTCATCAATCAGGAGACTTTGACGAGAGCGCTTTATCATATACAAAAGCAGCATTTATTTCCACGTGTGCAGAACTAGAATGTGCGCAACGCTTCAATGAAGAGTTGTGACAATGTCGGTCAGCATATGTTAATTGTAATCGCTGTTTGTTCGCTTCCCTGTAACCGGTTCTTTAATGTTTATAACGGCTAGCTATACGCAAAACATAACTTATGATACCTAGCCTAACATATGATCTTCCTGACCTAACGGCCGTAGGGAAGCATCTAGTTTATCTCCCTTTCTGTATTTGTTATTCTAATATCAAAATTGAGAAACAAAATAGTTTGAGCGAACATCCTAGAGATTTCTTTTGTAACAAATGCACTTATGTGATCAGCTTATTTTGAACACACGATTTGTACCACTGCAATATATTCTTTTCCCTTGCCTTTCATGTATTTATGCTGTAAATTAATGTAAAATGTACAATTTTTAGTGTGCATGTAGCTCAGTTTTCGATAATGTCTATATATGCTAGTGCAAAATTTGACACTAACTATACATGAACTGAAGGACCATCATTCGTGAGATATACTAAGGAGATTTTAGTGTTGCATAGCAAAAATCAAATAAAAACGCACTTTACACGAAAACTTTGACTCTGTTGATGTATTTTTGGGCATAAACTCTAAAAAATGTCTTATATTTGTTGTGACTAGAATTAAAAATTATTACAAAATTCTTTCCTGTTGCAATGAAAACTTTTAAGCTAAGTTAAGTTCGCTTACGCATAAAGCTTTAGTATTTTTTGTAAAGTATTTTCATTTTTTATGTTTAAAATTTATACGATTTCATATGAATTACAATTGTACTTTAACCAGAAACCTAGTAGTCAGATACCATCTAAGTGGATGTCATTCTGGTCACCGCACTGTTCACAAATTAGCATACAACCAGACTACTATGAGGAGAATGATTTAGTTGTCGCCAAGGAATCATTCTATGTGCAAAATTTAAGACAGTTTCACGAAAGCTTAAAATTGATGTTATGCAAAATCACCGAAAGCTATTAATCTGTCGTTTTATATTTTCAATGTATTTGTTCAACAACCCGCGTCATATAAGACCGTTTAACAGTAAGATAGACGCGGAATTCAAGACGCCTTCAATGTTATAAAAAGCACCAAGTAAATCATACATTAGCTGTAAAAACGTAATCAATGTGAAGAGTCCAAAATAGTTATAAAATAGTTAATTATGTTATATGATGCTAGAACAAATAGCAATCTGTGAAATAAAAGAACATGTACTACAAAAATTAGTTAAAATGAAACAAAATTAAAAAAGAACTTTATTAAGAAACAAGAACAAATTTAGAAAAGAATGTATTTTAAGGATTAAATACGAGCATTTGTTTGTTTATTTTAAGGCATAAACACGGACGTTTTTAAAAAGAGTATCGACTGGGATTTTTTGCCTTTCTATGAAATTTACCAAATTAGTTAAGTGCACATCGTCTTCTCATATTACGAGCAGAAACGTTGCTCTATTGCATTTGTATGCTGTCGCGCAGATCTATCTCAAAAAGTGAGAGGGGTAGACAACAGTACCTAACATTAACTTGGAAATATCACGTAAACAACAAAACGCCAAAAATATGAGGGTCAGCCTTTTACATAGTCTCAAAAGTGGTAGATTTAGACGTGCTGTCTTAAATACGGGAACAGGGGGTACGGTGGACCCCCTTTGTCGCGTGTTGATTTACAAATCAATGTTTTATCGTTGCAATTCTTTGCAGTTTGGTCGATGTATTACTTTTCGTTCAGTTTACATTGTACCTCAAAATCTTCCAATTTTTTTATGTTATAGTTAGTTAATAGATTATTGTGTATTTATTTAAGTAAAATACAAGTTTTTAAAATCTTTTCTTTTTGTTTGCTGTACAAACAGATTTGTGCATTATACAAAGGTTACCGCAAAGTGGTGCAGAAATAAAGAGCTTTATCGTGTAGAGAATTACTACAGTCATTGTTTGAGTCTTTTGCTGAATCACTTCAAGATCAACTATAATTACTGTGTAACGGCTTAAGTTGCAGCAGTAAAAGAGCGAAAACCGATATAGTGAAAACTCGAACAGTCTCAGTTTGCAGTGTAGTGTTCTGTTCATGTAGAAAGCGGTAAAAAAGTTATTGTTGATTTTGACAGAACACGCAATACTGAACGGGTAGGTATCCCTCTGCATTACGGCAGCATTGATTCTGCACTTCTCGCGCTTATGTTCCTTTACGCCACGGTGATCCAGTGAAAAAATAATATTGAACGGATACGTATTCCTCTACGTTACGGCAGCACTGATGCTGCGTCTCTCACGCTTATGTTCCTATAGGTCACAAATGGTTACACAATGTAAAAATATTGAATCAGTGTTTTAAACGTCGATTAGTTAACACTTCGATCGAGGTGAGATTGATAGAATGAGGCTATCATTAGTCATTAGGGATTAAGCGGAGTTAATAGCACCACAACTGCGTTGTGTTCGGTCAGGGCAACTCCAGGAATTAAATATCAGTATCAAATCTGGACGAGTAATGAGTCAAGAAACCAAATCAATATTTGTTTCATTTTTATAAGCTATCAATATTAAAACCGATATGAATGATAATTTTACATTTTAAAACGCTTCGAAATTAAGGAATTATAACGCTTAATCGTGGGACTGTTTTAACAAAAGAAAATAAGAATAGCGCCTGCTTACTCTTAAAGGCTACTCATTACATTGAAGTTACCTCGCTTCTCCGGCTCCCAATTCACCATTGTTTTTATATCTCAATTGGTAGATATTTAGTATGCGGAAATATAGTAGAATTACGAACTCTCCCTGTTACAGCATCAATATCCAGTTAAATCATAATTTAGTTCCACAAATCAAATATACCAAATAAAATCTAAGTAAATCCAAGGAAGCAAATGAATTTTAGAAATCAACAACCACAGCTCACACTCTCCGCGGTACAGACTGGTATATCATGATATCTTGTTTATATTTTCTTTGCGCGATAAATGTTCCAAACGTCGTATAATGGCGACGGTATAATTGACAATGAGACAGTCTATTTACAAATTTTATTTTATTTGCTGCATAATTGAATTGTATAACAGTCTGATGTCAGGCGACTGAGCGAGAAATTGTTTAGAAAATATATTTCAAAGCTACAAGAGAAAAAGACGAACGATTAAAATGAATGACAACATGGTATATTGGACGCTGTAGCTGTTGAACTAAGAAGGCAAATACAAAGCAAAACTGCCGCAGCGATAATCATCAGAAAGCGAAAACCAAACATTCGAATCTTATCTTTAAACTGAGGTGGAACCGGCCAAATCGAGACAGTCCGGCGGATATGCTCGTGCTGCAAAAAATAAGTTTTGCCATCATGATCGTTTTGAGTTTTGTTCCAAATTTATTTTGGTTGGCGCATGATTTAATACGGACCACAAGAATAATAAAAATAGCAATGTTAAACAAACTTGACTTCGATACTGGTTTGAAAACTTGTTCTAAATGGAAAAAATATTGATGGGTGCAACCGGTTTAACAGACAAATTTGTATTAGCAGTGTAGCTATACAGCATCGTCTTATTTCAGCGCTGTGGTCACTGTTCAGAATGAATCAGGCCTTTCGCGTTTGGTATGACAGTTCAATCGTCTATTTTGTTTTGTTATTTCAATTAAGTTATGTTATCTTCTATAGCTTTGTGGTCACCAATGCGTAATGTGATGCACCTTGCATCACGAATTCAGACACTTATAAGGATTTGGTTCTTTTGTAATATTCGACAGGCAATACCCACATAGTCATAAATCTTCAGGAAAACTAACTAAAACTAGTAAAACAAACTTCAAACATTTTGAAACACGTTTCTTGTTTTCAATGTGCGATCAAAATTTGCAGAAAATTTCAAGTGAAGATACATACCATACCCACCCTCTTAATCTATGTTTTCTCGTTTTTCTAGTTTTATAATTCTATTATAATTACATTCGTGGTAGCATCAAACATACAAATTTAAAGCACAAGACATAATCTAATATAAAAATTAAGGCATTTAGTTAAACATTTATAGGTAGCGAATGTAGCAGTGACGGAAGATGAAACCCGCACGCTACAAGCGTTGCATCTCTTACAGCTACAACAACGTGTTTCTTCGAATATTCGCCCATGCTTTTGATAGAAACTCACTTTTGACATCGTCTATTCAGTACAATTTTGAGGTTAAATAGATTTGAAATTTCATTTTTAAACGGGCTCAAATGACAAAAATGAATGAATATCAATTAGTGAACGCCATTTTGATGATAAATGAAATATTTATATTTTTTGAATAAATCCTTATTACTGAACAACAGTAATCGTATATAATGTTAACATTTGACTCAGACATTTGTACGACGTTTGAGTGAAACGAATTTTGGCAGTAAAAAACTAAGATTTGCATGTAACTAAGACTTCTTTTATCGCCAAAAAATGAATTCTGGTGTAAAAATTATAAAAGTCGTTGAGAAGATATCACCAATTTAGTTCCTAAGGGCTCATTTAGAAACCTATCTTAATTCAACTCTGTAGGACTGATGATGCCAGTTGAAGCTAAACTATGTCAGCCCAACAAGTAATGGATGCTACGTCGTGAGCTAGAAGATGATCAGGTTGCGTGCTTGGGGAGCCGCAAGGGACTCTATAAACCATCTAG
This sequence comes from Trileptium ribeirensis, assembly GCA_030248225.1. Taxonomy (NCBI): domain Eukaryota; kingdom Metazoa; phylum Nematoda; class Enoplea; order Enoplida; family Thoracostomopsidae; genus Trileptium; species Trileptium ribeirensis. The sequence goes on from JASANE010026734.1 coordinate 64,503, forward strand.
CTTGTCTGAAGAGTGGTGTGAATCACGCCATGTACCGCACGCATCAGCTATATAGAGCTTTGTTTTCTGAAGAAAATGAGCACAATCGCGGCGAATTGCTTTAGTTGTTGAGGAGATATAACCAATTTGGTGTTTTCCTGGATCCCAAGAGCCCATGTTAAAACCCATTTTATCTGCACCCTGGGGCGTAGGTAACCTCGACAACTATGCGCTCCTCATAGCTTCATAAAGATAGACGTTCTGAACAAAATGAGCCAAATTGCGGCCAGATCACACTATATGAATCATAATGTGCTTTTATGCGACCCCTACGGACACTACGCGGACCCTTTCGGAAGCTCTTTTTAAGGAGGAAGGAGTGGAAATCGGTTTTTTGCGTCCAATTAAAGGGCATAAATAGAGATTTCACGTTTTTGAATGAGCTATGCGCCACCTGATCTGCAAATCAGAAGTGGAGTTATGCGTATCACACCAAAAACCCTCAAACAGACGCTGGCAAATTTCACAGTCCTAACCATTGAGACAAAATATTCTAAAACTGACATGACTAAAATATTCAGTTGTTATAACTGCCGTTGTTACAATTGTTTGTGTAGTCATGTCTTCAATTTTTGGATATATAGAAATATCTGGATGAAGATTAAAACAGTTGACTTTAAAGCATTTATGCAACTTTTTCAAACTAAAACGATATCAAAATCGTAGAAAAAAGTATAAAATCAATATATCTCCCCTGTGCAAAATTTAAATGCGTACAGTGCTTTAAGAAACATGGCAAACTGTGATTTTTCCTTGGAAATGCATTTATATATTGCAAATTTGTCAATATGTTATAATACGTCTATGTGTGACTGCTCAAAATAAGTATGCCTATGTTGGATATATGCAGCATATTGTTTGCATGATAGATTAAAAGTGACGATAAATGTGATGACAAGCTGAATACTATTACGCGCCAATGTGTAAAACATCGTGGTTGCCCTTAAAACTCTAACTATCATTACAATTTGTATACTAAAATTTACAATTATAATATGGTTAGAATTATTGGATATCATGCTCCTTTGCAAAAAATTTTACCATAAAATTTTAAAAGAAAAATGAAGCAAGGCAAGCTGCTGGGTGACAGTTTAAAAGGCCATATAACCAGTTACGGTACAACGGTTTATCTATCTGTAAATCTTTAGCTAAGGGCTTCTAGTTCAATTTTATGCACATCGCCACAATTACAAGAGATGGGACCTGCAACTTATGCAGTATTTGCCTGGCGACAAAAATATCTGCAGTAGTATAGCTATTTTGAAAATGAGATAAAAAATTAAACTTTTAATCTTACTTCAATCACGTAATGCTGCTACCACAGTTTCCCAAAATCAGATCTTGATTATTAAATCATTACATTGTACAAAAGGCAAAATTAGTTGAAGATACTACAACACTCTTGTGCGCTCGTTTTCCGCTCACGTCAACTGTACTTATATATAACTAACGTCATATATAACGTTTGTCCGCTCAGGAGGTGTAGATTGACCTAGCGTGGGGAAGGTACAGGCTTGGGTAAGATAAGCCTGGGGTAGAACGTCAAAATTTCTTAATGCTCACAATTTACCTCAATTTTGCTACATTGTCCCTCAATTTTTGCCAATTTGTACCAATTTCATCGATTTTTGCAAATTTTCAAAAACATTTTCATACGCCTTCGGTTCGCGGGGGCTCTGAATATTGACTCAGGCTTAAACAACCAGATGCCTTGAGATGCAGTATTTATAGCTACTCTACTTCTGCTTGTGAAGCAGACTACGTCAAAAATAGCGTTGTCGTTTGTGTACTAGAATGCCGGAGCAACCAGGGGTTTCTTCTATATCAGGCAAGACACTCAATAATTTGCAAACTCTAAATTGAGCCGTATTGCAACATACTAAATCCATTCAGACAGAATTCAGTATCGACAATTTTACATTACTGGTAAATCTGGTTGCAATTACGCGTTCACAGGAACATGCTGGTAACGTGAAAGTAACACTAAATAATTAATTAAGGTAATCCAAAATAATTAAATTGTTGCTAAAACCTATAGCAGAACGTACTGGTAACAAGAAAGAAACTCTACAACATCACAACCACACCACAAAAACCAAACCCAAACCCACCAAAAAACCCCCCCCCCAACAAAACCCCCCCACACCCCAACAACACCCACAAACAAGAGCGGGGTTTAAAAAATTTCTTTCGACAACAGATGAGTAAATCAAATAATTAAATGCCTAAAACCACTATGGCGGAACGTGCTGGTAACGAGAAAGTAAAACTACGACCCTACATGGCTAAAACCAGGATGGCAGAATATGCTGGTAACATGAAAGTAACCTAAATAATTAAATGACCCAAAATGCCTAAAACCACTATGGCAGAATATGCTGGTAACATGAAAGTAACCCTAATCAACTAAATGACCCTACATGCCTAAAACTACTATCGCAGAATATGCTGAACAGAAAAGCAATCAAAAACCCTACATGCCAAAATACTATTGTTCGCAATAACAAAACATTCTATGCACAGGACAGAAGCGCACACCAAAGGAGGAGAACAGGGCAGAACCCACAACAGACGGGAAAAAGGTCCACCAACAAAACAGAGAGCAAGAATTCTGAAACAGGACGATACATATCGTAATGAATATATAAATACAAAATATGAATAATTTTGTAGTGAAATACGTCTACGTGGCTGTGGCATTAAATTTGTTTTTTTACGTATTTACAAATATTTCGCATTTTAGCAGTTTTTCGAAGTGTAGGCGCAGTCTTTTTGCTGACTTTATAGTTTGTCAAAATAATGACTAGCGGTATGCATATATACGTGTGCAATGATTATGACGCTGCCAGTGTAGTTGGTATATTTCTTTGCAGCAATAATGGGGGGCCATTGACAATGCTCTCAGTAATATTTTGTATGAGCGCAGTTGCTGTGTGCAATGTGTGTGCAGAGGTTTTTCTACTTGTTGTTCAGTTCTTGAAAACACATGTTTTGTTTCAGAACGTTCTGTGGCTGTGCTGGCTTATTTTTCTGTATATTATGAAGCTATGACTTTTGTATTTTATATATATACACAAAAGATTAAGCTTTATTTTGTACTGTTGCATTTTCACTCTTCTACTCTCTTGCGTTTTTATGCTGCTTCTGCTAGCTGGGCTGAAAACAGAGAGGTGGTCTGTTTCGAAGAACGCTAGCAATTAAAGCGCTGATGAAATAATATTACAGCTACAGGCAAACTGGCATTTCATAATATTTGTGACTTTTGTTCTTTTGTAATACTTCAAAAATCGCGTGATGTCTTCAAAAATTGTGTTTGCGGTAGTTTGGTTCTTGGTTCACTTGGTACACAGCGGAGTAAAGTTAATTCTACGTCGGAAAAGTCAATAATAAAGTTACATTTCACAAGGTTATATTTACTTTCCGACTTGTGTAACATAGCCGTGTTCTGAGGATCCTTTTAGTTAGAGTTTGAGGATTTAGTTTGCGCGTATAGCTTGGTGCTCGGCGATATCTGTGTCATTGGGGACGTTTGTCTGATGTCTGATGTCGCATTAGTGTCGGGTGGCTTGGTTTGTCCCATGTTCGGTTGTGCGTTTGCCACTCCCTGCAAAGGTAACCTAGGTCTGGAAACGGACCCGGTCATGTAGACTGTCGGCGCTGTTACTTCGGTAATGGCGGCCCTGTTAACTCGTTAACAGTGTGCAAGACGAATGCTCTGCGACATAGGAGAGTCTGCATGGTTGGAGCCTACAGTTCCTTCGGGGCTGATAAATGGGCGACGACGGGGAAGAGTGGCAAACAAACGGTCGGATGTGGGGCAGCGGTTGCCTGGCACTGGAGACTGTATGACATCAAGTTTGCTTTGACACAGGTGTTTTCCGGGTGCTATAGTTGCAGGTACGTACCGAGTGAAACGCCACAAATAGAGCTGAGGCTGAATAAACCAAGACAAGCGTAGCGCGAGTTTAGTTGTCCATTATATCCTAAATTTAATTCTCAACTAATTTCATAAAATCTTATGTTACCCCGTGTTTTGGAAACATTTGTGTAAGCTAAAAAACAAGTTAAGCTTTGATGCTTTTTGAATTTCAAAACAGATTGATTTCAGGCAGAAATCTGCGAAAATTCCTATTACTCAGGCTCAAACAATCAAGAACGTGGGGATAAACAATCACTCAGGTGGTGAATGAACGTACAGTTCGCTTAAAATTTCGTTGGTTACTATACTACGTCTAAGCTACCGCTCCTCCGCATGCCATCCCCCCTCACGACCGAAGAGCATGTATGATTTATGACCTCAATTGGATCGAGAACGATTTTTCTACCCGTCTGGCAGTAAGATAACATGCCATGGTAAGGGTTGAATTTTTTTCTACCCCAGTTAATGCAAAATATGGTTACTGTCCCGCTGCACGTTTTCGCATTGAACTAGTTCCACACTGGTTTGGTTGAGATAGGATTGCACAGAATTGTACTGCCTTAATGTATATATGTTATCTAGTAGTTTAGGTTTCTACCAGAAAAATAAAATACAAGACTTGTTATTACTATGTTGTTGCTGCGGCTTCGAGGTGTTCTTAGTGAGTGCGCAGTTGATTGAGCTGGCATTTTGCGAAAAAATACACATATAATATGTTTCTGAGTGTGTTTGTGTGGTGATTTATTGATTTTTTGTTTTTATTAAATTTTTTATTTTTTTAAGAATTAATAATCTTAAAATTTATTTTAAAACATTATAGGTGGCTGACTTCTGAGAATTAGAAGATTTCTGCTTGAATGTGTGGGGTTTTATATTAATATTGGTGAAAGGTTAACAAAACCCGAACCGCTGAGTGTAGTGGCATTTCGGTTTGTTTTTGAGACAATTAAACATTTTCCTAGAATTGATGTAGTCTAGGATTTCTGTGTATATAAGCCAGTTGCACAGCTCAGTCGGGGAGTTCTCTCCGAAGCAGTTGCCGCTGGTAAGTAGTTCTAATATTTTTGTGTGTTAAAATTTTGTTAAGTGTTGAGTATAAGCACACTGTAACACAGTAGCAATTGGGAAACTAGTGGTGGAGCTTGAGTAACTGTGGTACCCTATTAGCTAAGACGTTTGGTCGTCTTCTGGTGGCTCAAGAGTTAAGTGTATAGCAGGGAAGGACGCTAATTCCCTTCCTTTCGGTGCTTTTAGCTTGTATTGGTTGGAGATTTATCTGTCTATTATCAGACCTCACGGTCACACTCACCGTTTTCAACAATTGTGCTCTTGGGTACCCTGTTACATAATATACCTAAGGATAGCTTGGGGCATATATACTGCATAGTCGTAACTTTGTATACCTATAGGCGAGTTAATCTCCGATGCTGTTGCCGCTGGTAAGTAGTTCTATTATTATTTATGTTGAAATTTTTCTTAAGTGCTGAGTATAAGCACACTGTAACACGGTAGCAATTGGGAAACTAGTGGTGCAGTTTGAGTAACTGTGGTACCCTATTAGCTAAGGCGTTTGGTCGTCTTCTAGTTGCTTAAGAATTAAGTGTGTAGCAGGGAAGGACGCTAATTCCCTTCCTTTCGGTACCATTAGCTTGTATTGGTTGGAGATTTATCTGTGTATTATCAGACCTCACGGTCACACTCACCGTTTTCAACAATTGTTCTCTTGGGTACCCTGTTACATAATATACTTAAGGATAGCTTGGCGAAGACATACTGCATAGTCGTAACTTTGTATACCTATAGGCGAGTTAATCTCCGATGCTGTTGCCGCTGGTAAGTAGTTCTATTATTATTTATGTTGAAATTTTTCTTAAGTGCTGAGTATAAGCACACTGTAACACAGTAGCAATTGGGAAACTAGTGGTGGAGCTTGAGTAACTGTGGTACTCTATTAGCTAAGACGTTTGGTCGTCTTCTGGTGGCTTAAGAATTAAGTGTGTAGCAGGGAAGGACGCTAATTCCCTTCCTTTCGGTGCTTTTAGCTTGTATTGGTTGGAGATTTATCTGTCTATTATCAGACCTCACGGTCACACTCACCGTTTTCAACAATTGTGCTCTTGGGTACCCTGTTACATAATATACCTAAGGATAGCTTGGGGCATATATACTGCATAGTCGTAACTTTGTATACCTATAGGCGAGTTAATCTCCGAAGAAACCGCAGCTGGTAAGTAGCTCTTCGATTAATTTACACTAGCATTAAAAGTTATTGAGTGAGGAAGGACGAATTATTCCCTTCCTATATTATAGGGTAGAGTTTTGTTGGGAGGACGCTTATCCCCTTCCCTGATTTGCGAGAAATTTAACTGTGGTTGCCCTGTAGTACTATTAGACCTCACGGTCGCTCTCACTGTTTCAATCGTTGTTTTATTTTTTTCTTTTGACCATTGTTAAAATACTTGGGACATAATAGGAGAGGTTTTAGTGAGTGTGTGTCCTAGCTTTCTGAATTAGTTAACTTAGCCGTGACTGATTTTGCTCAGAGAGTCCTGTGTCTCTGATATTTCTTGGAGGTTCATACTAAGCTTGTGTGGTGAGCTGAGTCCTGGGTCCTGAGTGCTATATTATACATCGTACGGGTTCTTATTGAAACTTATTAGGACTAGCTTCGCTACACTACATTAAAGTGACTCCCAGCACGCCAAATAATAAACATCGAAAAGTGTTTTAGTATGAACGTACTGTCATATATACATTAGGTTTTTGATGAACACCACTCACCCTAGGTACGAAACTGGGTACCTCCGAGATCAATAACTTTATCAATGCTCACTTCGGCAACTTTTCGAACCATGCCATTTTCCATATCGGAGAGCTCCTCCGATTATAGACTATGTCATACCCAACGTGGTTTGTGGTTGTATACCTTCTCCTTTAATACTCCTCACAGAAAAAAAGTCCGGAGCGTTTAACAGATCAGGTGAAAGATCAGGCCGTTTGGCTGGGCCTTGGTGCTATAGCCAACAGTCAGGCAAGGTTTCGGATAACTAACGGAGTACAGCCATCGCAAAATGAAGAACCTGCCAATATTTGGTAACTGTTGAATGTTAGGATAAAATTCATTTTGTAGCTTTATTAGATAGTTGTCTGCATTCGCAGTACCACAGACGAAGAACGACACAAAATATTCATTAGACCACATGCCGAGCCATACTGTCAGGCCAGGGGCATTCATATGGTGTTCGATAGTTTTATAAGGGTTTACTGCATGCCAATAAACACAATGGCCCATGCCGCTTTTAGGGGCCAGACGTTATAACATTAGAAAAAAGAACAGCTTAGGCTTAGTACATTGTAACAGGCCCGTTCCGGCCCGTTACGCGTCTCCCACACGATTTCGGCGTCAAAATTGCGTAAACGTGCCTCAATTCGAGCTAGACAGGGTTCACAGGACCGAAATTTTCGTGGGTAATAGGGTGCCATGGTTGTCGATAATTGTATCGTTCATTGCTACATGCCTTTTATCATTGTTACATTTCTGTCATTGATATAACTTGCCGTTGCTTGATATGTTTTATGGTTGCATAATGGGATAAGGTGCCAGTGAGCCTAGAGAAAACTGGTTTTGATAAGTTAATCCAACTTAGGAGGACGAGGAATGTAGGAGAGTGCTTAGCTAACCAGGACCGACAACCGAACGGAACTCGACCACTAGCCCCTGTTTTCCCCCATTGAGATTTCAAATTTCCTACCGTCCGGGAATAGGAGGCCACTGGTCAATTGAACCATGCCCTTACCGCAAAAGTGATCAAAAGCCGGACTATCAGCTTTACCTGGTCCAAGCGAACTATGGCCTAATGGTCGCAAAAGTAAGCTGAAACAAATGGGTTACGGTAGTTTCCGATTATTCGGAAATAACGGACCTCGGGCCTGTTTGTTGGCCCGTAACCGTCCAACGGTTCAGATTTAACGAAAACACCCCGAGTACTTTTTGGTAGAGAATTTCCAGGGCTCTCGAACGAGCCCGAGACATCACAAATCGCTGGAGGATTTCTTGAGATATTCTAGGGACAAACGGGTAAACATTCAACTAACAGCCAGTACTTACGCTAGGTTTGGCTGGAGACCATGGTTCCGAGTGGACCTAACCTAGGCTTATATGGAAATATAATTATGCATATATATGTGTATTGCGTGACCTTCGTGACTCGGTGTGTCTATTTTTCCGCCCCACCGTATCAAAGCCTTCTTATGGCATCATCGGACGCCCTAAATTGTTTGACCACCATATTGACAACTGGTTTTTCTGATTACCATCGGATCAGTGAGTGAACGTACGCGTGTTTCCAAGTAAGCCTACCCATTTGGGCATCTGACAAGGCCACGCGGGTCTCGACCTGACCAGGCATCCCGCTGTCATATTACACATTTCCCTGTTTTATACCGTACCACGGAAATTCAACATAAAATTCCGCTTGTTTTGTACCAACTCCGTATTTGACCCCCGACCCTAAATGTGCTCATGCGACCCCTCATTTTATTCGCCTGCTCCTGGCGAGCATAACGATATCCGGCGGGTCTTTGTCCGACTTCGCGTTAACCCTTTGTGACCGATAAGGTGCCCCCCCAATTTGGCATACCGACTGCAAGTGGGTACAGACCGACCGAAAATTTAACCCCAACTCAAAAGTAGGCATAATGCCCCTCATTGCATTCGTCGCGTCGAGACATCTTCAAAGATGCTCGGCGGGTCTCCGTCAGTCGCCCCGTTAACCCGGGACGGCCGAAAACGTGCCCCCCTTTCTACCGACACTCTCTTTATCAGTAGTGATTTTAGTGCCCCTCTACCCGCTGCCGTTAAGGTAGGGAAAACACCCCTCGTTTGAACCGCCTTTCCAAGGCGAGTTCAACGATGCCTGGCGGGCGTCGCTCCGCCCAACCGTTAGAGCGGGAGAGCCCGCTGAAACCCTGTAGGTTAATACATGCCGGAACCCAAAATTGGGTCCCGACCCGCCACTGCGTCTACCCCCCTCATGTTTGGTATCGTTCGGCCCCGTTCTTCGTCCTGGGACCGAATTTCGCGTCAGCCCCTCGAAATTCCCTCGGGAACCCCCTGTCCCGACTCCCTTCCCCTGCCCTTTCTTTTCCGTTTTCTTTTTCTTTTTCTTTCCACTCTCTCTAACCGACTTCTTTGGTCGGTTGTCGTCGCTGCTGTCGCCATGTGTGTGTGTTGTTGTTGTTGTTGTTGTTGTTGTGGTTCTGCATGTTTCTAGTGTGGACTCGAGCGACCTTTCTGTCGCTCAGGTCGCCTGTGTGTCTCATGTGTAATGTGTGCTCATGAGTAGTGTATGTGTATGTGTATGTATATATGGATAAGATATATTATATGTATATATATATATGTACTACATAGGACGACACGAAAAAAAAACAGGACAGACGGGGACAGGACACACAAAATTCTCTTAAATTTATAAGTTTTACGGACGGACTGGACGCATAGGACTAAGACGGACGGGGGGCATGTTTAGGGCCCTCCTGTGCCCACTGGGAGTTCCTGAATGGGACCCCGATAGGTAAAAAGGTACCGAGGAATGGGCTGCACCCACGACCACGAAATCAGCTCATTCCCATCTTAGGTGCCCCCCCTTCGGGACGTCTAAAGACGTCCTGTCGGGATATTTGAAATTTAGCTAGGAAAGCCATTAGCTTGGAATGCTAGGAATGTTTGGCTTTATCTTGTAAGCCAACATATAAACGTGCAATGTTTGCACGTTTATCCATGGGTAGGACGATAAAATTTAGCCCCAGATGGCCTCTAAGTAAGCTTAATTAGGTGATGGATGAGGCAGCTAACTCGCTAAATAGCAGAAATTTGGCTTTAAATCGGCGAGTTAGCTGGGGGAAAATTTGATGGATGAGGACCAGATCACCGAAAGGACACATTCAAGCTTATTCCAAGTATTTTATAAAGAGAAAAGATTTAAAATTTTGAAAATTTGACGGGTGATTTAGCAGCTTTCGTGGGACATCTGGGGGATAACGGCCCAGCTAAGTTAGGTAAGAGGTTTAAAAGATCTGAGTAATGAGTTTTCGACAAGTTTCTGACAAGAATTTGGGACTACAGATGGGGTAAAATCGGAGATTTTGGGAGAAAACTCACAGATGGTCGACCTCCGAGTATTCGGAGGGTTCAAGTTTGATGTCGGCAATTTCGATTGAAGCCGACTCTCTCTAAAGGGGACCCAGGGTTTACGATAGCTGTCAAAAATAAAATTCGGGGAATTTTTCGATTGGGCGCCCGGGTTTGACCTCAAAAAAGTGGGCGTCAAAAGAATGTCGCCGATTGGATAGCGACAAAATCGCTATCTCCCAACATAGCTGAAAATTTTGAAGCGACGACTACCGCGTCGCCTCGACAGATCAGTTTGACTTCGGCAGCGCGGAGTTCGGTCGACTCTACTGACCGGCTCCGACGCTTGAATTTTAGTATGGTTTGCATCTGTTTTGGCTTTCTCGTGTTTTCCGCTTTATTCGTTTGGAATGGGATTCGACAACGAGAGGACCCGCGTAGACATCTTTCGTCTCGCGGAAGGGGACCAGCTATCGCTGTCCCGGATCAAACCTTGTAAGTCAGGAAGCGCTGCAGGAGCATGGGGGTTTATTTTCCCCAGACACGAATGTAACAGACCGAAATTTTAGTTCGTGATAACATGATTCGTTCTCCATAGAGTGACCGGTCGTCCGTCGATGGACGTCCCGCCTTCCACGCCGATTAGTTACAAATTTTTACATGTTCTTTGACAAACTGTCTCGAGTCGAGTTCCGTTTTGGGCATTTCGAGCGATTACACGGGGGGTTGTTGCATTGTGAACACCAGTCGAAGTCATTCTGATTTCCCGTGGTCATAGGTAAGGCAAATCAAAATGGACGCTTCTCGTCCACGCGTTTTTACATGACTTATTACTCTTGAGTTAGGGCTGTCGAATTTTCCTGAGCGGACCACGGTAAAACTTTACCACGAAGTCATAAGGATTCGCTTAGTCGCTTGTTTCTGATTATGCTTATGGTTTATAAAATTACAGTTAGTAGACCGTTCGATGCTCATGCCGCTACTTGAGCTCGGACTGACGTTGCAGTTAGGGACGGAGGATTAGCCTCTGTCGGGCTTTAGAAAGCCCTAAAATTTATTTTGTCAGTTGAGTTAAGGAAATTTGGGGAAATACAAAAGACTAAACAAATTCTAAGTGATTTTAGCTTGAGCATAAGGTATTGGCACTCCGCAAGGAGCGATTTTATTACAATCCTCGCACAATTTTGACCAGGATTTGATTTGTTTGTCAACAGGACGGTTGATGCCAGCTTCACGTAAGGAACAGCTACCGATGTCACGAGCCCTTGGCAGCCCCTCAGGACTAAACTTACTAGGCGCTTGTAAAAGATATCGCCTCACCATGTTTGCTTCGAAAGTGTCTCTGTTCAACTATTAAGTCTACCGACGTTCACCGTAGCATGCAGCCGTGGTTAAGCTCGGCGATAGTGTATGGTAAAACTCCCTGTACTAAAATGAACCGACCTCATTGTTAGAGATCACACTCCACCACCGTGCCCGCTTCCAAAAGCTCGGCACTATGCCCCGCCCTTAAACAGAAAAAGGGGCTAGAATATCCTCTTTTAAATAACGAATAAAATCGCGACCTCTCGCGAACCATTTTGACCCCAAACCGAGCAAGTGCAAAACCCCGTTTTCTTTTCAGAGCGACTCGATCGCTGAGTTTAAGTGTTTTTCTATTTTATCCCTGGTTGCCCGTTAGGCTATGTACTACGTATGTCCTTGCTTTGATTTTCGCTGCATTCTCTCTCCTTTTTTCAGTTTCCCTTACTAGGTTTTGATCCTGCACGGGGAATTTAAGCCCGCTGCAGGAATTTCAGTTTTAACCACTCGACCATCGAGGTCTGAGTGAAATTAATGAAATTTTAGTGATAACTCGACTGCACAATTTCGACAGTGCAGTCGAGTCACTGTACAACGACAACGTGTACAGTACTTTAAGGCAGTAGGATAAGTTAGGGAGAGCGAACACAAAAGACGAGAATAACAGCAAAGGAAACAGAAGAAACAAAAGAAACCAAGCAAGGAGAGAGGGAAAGGGAGGAAACCAAAGCAACAACGACCAACAAAAAGGGGACGCAGATGCGCCCGAGGACGAAACGCCCCTTGTTCCCGACCCCAAGACTAAACGCACCCCATAGTGCAAACCCAGGCCCGATTATAGTCTAGGCACGGTCGCCGACTCAAAAATGTTAGAATAGCTGCATTGGTCGCCTCGGACATTGTCCAAAACGACGACGGCTCGTGCAAGCGTCTGTGTCGGTGGTCGAAAAGTTGCTATAGGGATAACGCTCATGAGCTAGCAAAACTGTGTCCTATGCGAGTATAACCTAGCTCACTTAACCCAATCCCCGTTTTGGGACTGCCGGAGACACCAAGACGAAGTTATAGTACCTTATTGCACAACCTGTCCTAAGGACCAAACTCTAGGAGAAACTCGGTAGATCAGCGAGTTAGGACTTACCGGATTCAGACGGCACACCGGACAAGCTTTATTCTATTGAACGCCAGCATGGACGCCGCGCTCACGGTTTGATGATTGTCAGTACCCGATTGTTTGTACCATAAGTAATCATTGATTTTTCGCCGTGTTTCAACTTGTACATTGGACGATGTTATTTATGCAACTATGTTTAACGTTTGTCGTGGGTCCATGCCTTTCCGCGTACCCCGATTCCTGCTCCCGTTTGACTAAAACTATAGGGTAAAAAGGGGGCAAGCTACCATTTCTCCCGCACGTTCCTCTAAGAGTGTGGGACGCCCTGCGTTGCCCAGAGCGAGTTTCGAAGCATGCCGAAACACCTAACCTGAGTTATAACGGACTTAGTTGAACGCCTCGGTTATAGATTTCGGTCCGGTATTTTTCCGGGAACATATTCGCTCGCACCGCCTCGCCCCCCCGACTGGACGCGGACAAAGGAATGGGCGCGTACGACTGTTTCACGGTTTCTGTTTGCATAATGCCACAAACTTTTGTATCTGATTTGTACAGTATATGACTTGAAATAAAGCGTTGAAAATCACCTAGCGTCCATTGTTATTTCTACGTAGGCGTAATAAAGAGGTCCGAGGGACAGGGCCAACTCTGCGTGTCACAGCTTGACGAGGGAAGTATTCCAAGCCCTGACACGTGCAGTTCGCCCTCAGTATTTGTACTTGGAAATGACAGAATTGTAGCGAGAGTGTTCCTCGCCATTTGGCAATCGAATTCGCTCGTGAAATTAATATTCGCAACTATAGACACAATTTATTCGGAAAAACGTTATCCCCAAAACGGATAAATAGATTATCAGGATATCAAGTAGATAATCCGACGTTAAACCTTCAGGGCATGTCGGAACCCTGTGGGGGCCATATGGCTACAACAAACGCAGTGTTCGGCTAGGGATAACTCAACAGAGTTCAAAATTCACATAGCAAAGCTAAAATTATCACGCGTCTCATTGCGAATTCGCTAAGCAAAACAACTTCCTTTAGATTAGGACAGGGAATATTGGTTTGACATTATGACCTGTGAGCAGGTTTCGGTGTCAGCCTCCCTGGGGGACCTCAGTGATCATACCAGAATACTAGACACGTGCGCAACCAATCGGGCGGGGTCCGAACACACCCCGTGAAGCGCGCCTGCGGCCTGCTAAGCTCCGTAACTTCTTGGGTCTGACCAAGAAAAGTGGTTAAAGTTCAGAACTTAGGGTCCGCCCTTGAGGTTATGATAGCCGGGGTCGTATGGGCATGGTGTTAGGAAGTTG